>BPLQ01000149.1:87469-134647 GCA_021605075.1 Caerostris darwini
AAAAAATTATTTTTCGTAGTAATATTGGTTTAGCAAAAAAGTTCTTTCGGTTTTCGTAAGTGCCTTCTTGCCAACCCAATACTTTGTATGTTTAGCCTTATATGGAAACAAATAAATATTTTAAATGAAGTTAAAATTTTTCTTTTAAATTAACAAAGTTTATCAATTATAATATTAGTTGAAAAGTTCGTTGCCAATGAAAAAAATAACTACTTGCTACTAACTTGCCAGAAAAAAATAATTACTTGCTACTAATTTGCCAGAAAAAAATAACTAAATATTTGAACTTTTAAATTATTACTGTAACAGACGTTATTTATAACTCAAATATTTGAAAGGGAGCAAACTGACCTTTCAATTATTATATTTTAAATTATTATTAATATTTGCTTTTAAACATGAGAATTCATAACTATTTATCTACATTTAATTAAAACAGCATCATTTTGCTTTTCCATGAATCATAAAGTAGGTACATGATTACGAATTCACGAATTGAAGTTGGAAGTTTTGGTTCACTTGCTGAGTTTTGTTTCTACTTTGTATAAACTATCAAACTATTTTGAAAATACTTAAAATTTCCTTTGTAAGAATCGTAGTTCAATACTAAATAATTTCAAATTTCAAGCTATTTAGTCAAGAGCACAAAGATAGCATTATAACAAAAATGTGTTCAGTTTTGTAACACATTTGTCATTCGAGTATGCTTATGATGATGATGACTATGACTTACTGTCAGAATAAGATCCGCGGCAGCTTGCTTTAGTTCCATGTTATTTGACCTCAAATGATGCAATACATCTGTTATCATACCAGAATCATTCACTTGCTTTCTAAATGATGACTGAAAAGTAGAAGAAAAAAATGTGAGCATTATAATTTCAATTAAAAAAAAAGGCATAATTAAACATCACGAAGATTCAAATAATATAGCAAGCTAAAAATAAATGTTATTGAACAAGAATATTATTTTAGATCAGTGGTTATCAAACTTAATTGTCCTACCACCACCTTTTCAGTAAAGAAAAAAAAAAAAAAAAAAGCACTCCCTTAGAAATCTACTTTTTTTTTTTAACAATTTGTACATGATATGTAAATAAACAATCGTTTGTGTTATTTACACTGCATATAGTCAATTGGATGTTACAGGACTTTACACATATTTATAGTATAATATTCTCAGCAAGTCATTTCATCATCATGGCATTATAATCTTCGCCAGAATAAGACAGAAATATATATATGAACTAACTATTCGTAATTCTGCCATTGAAACGTTTTCAAAAAATAAAAATAAAAATTATACATCATTTAGTTTAGCTGGCAAATATTTTTGCTGATGTGATATTACATCAACAATACATATTTTTGATGATCTAAGCTAGATTCATTGACAATGCGTGACACGTTCGCATGGCAGTATTTGCTTGTTAACACCTGTCGGTTATAACTTGCATTTTGTGTGTTTACTTGAGACATAATGTTACATTTTGTAACACAATAGGTAAAACACGCACGAATAGTTTTCTACATTTTATTATCTTCTCTTACTTCTTTATTTTTATTAAACGTGTGCCCCCCCCCCCAATGCACCAAAAGGTACTATCACCCCTTGATCGTTCTACTACCCCCAGAGGAGAGCAGAAAATATATAACTCCAATAATATATGCCATCAACTTCCGTTGCTAGCTCTTTTTTCTCGAGTTTAAATCATTACTTTCCAGAAGTGTCACTACTGCGCTTGCAAATTATTTTCTGATTTTAAAAGAAAATTCAGTTAACAATACATTAAATACAGTTTGCAGACTATGCAAATTATTTAAGCTTTTTATCATAATTAGCAGAATTAATTATGGTTTGATTATTAGCTTTATGATCTAGTTGAATATACCGGTTCTCGTTAGATCACCGAAGTCAAGCATCATTGGGCGCGGTCAGTACTTGGGTGGGTGACCACCTGGGAACACCGCGTGCCGTTGGCAAATTTGGGACCTGAATGGCCGAGTGTCTGGCGCTCGGTTCCACAGGTTTCGGGTTCGAATCCCGGCTGTGCCATGGATGTTTTGTAGTGGTTCGGAATCCACTTTAAGCCGTAGGCCCCGGTCTCATATGACTGTAAGAGCATCACGGAGCAAAAGTCAGGCTTCTACCTACGGGTGCTCCATCACAACAGAAGCTGCTTCCTTCCCCTTCAATCATGAGCACGTATGGGCTCGTGGGCTTGGCCAGCCAAGTGGGATAAGAAACAACAACAACATGATCTAGTATTTAAATTCTTAATTAGTGTAGAAGGGAATTCTCATGCATTGCTTTTTTTTTACTTGCTTTAGGTGGAACAAGGGTATATAAGAATATAAGAATTATATAGCAACCTTCTCTCACCCTCCCCTCCTTCATCTTGGTTCACCCTTGATAACGCTAAATCTGAAATTGTAATGGCAAATGACTTAGGTCAAAATGTCAGATATTCGAAAGCATCAAGTTGTATTTGAATATGTTACTAATTTATTTTATATTAAATAAACTACACAGTTTTTTTCACTAGAACATGAATCCAATATATTTGCATATTTCATTCTATGTACCGTCCACACGTATGGGTAAAAGTGCTGTATTTTAAGACACCATTTCAACCATAATTTTTAAACCTTCAGACCGCAGTGCTATCTTCGCCATGTGGAACCTTGGAAACTTTCCGGAGGGAACGTGCTAAATGAATTTTATATAATTAGCTTAAAAATTTAATTTATAAATGAAATTTATAATTTTAACTTATACATTTGACGTACTAAAGAGCTTCCTTCACAACATATTGCCCAAAGCCTCAACTTGGTGTCTCTGTTCACATATATAATTTCTTTTTTTAAAATTTTAATTAAATCACAGTAAATCTGATACTAAAATATATGTAATTGTGTTACATTAATAACAAAATGAAATTACAAATTACAACTTTATAAAGAAATTTAAAAAAAATTAAACAAATCTCGAAAATTGTCGATGTTCTTTCTCATTTATTCTTACGAAATAATTAAAATGATCAGTTAGCACTTGCCATCCGACTTTCTTCATTTTAAGTCCGTATTCCAAGAGAATTTCGTACTATAAAAGTTAAGTGAACTCTGCAAATTATTCATTGTAACTATTACTAACATCAATGAAGTTGAAGTGTTTTTATTTTAGTAACTATGAAATCAAAACAAAGGATAAAATATTAGTAAATTTAAAATTGTAACGGTGCTACACACTGGAAAGGAAGCGCCTCTGTGGTGTTCAGGTGAAATGGTCGGCCTCGAGACTCTCATCCGAGAGAAAGTATAGCTCAACCTGCGTTCCCGCAGAGAAACGTTTAGTTTATAATCTCTCATCCCGAGAGAAAATATATTTAGCGCATCCTGGCGCATTAGTTGGCCTACAGACTCTCCCTCGGAGAAGTATTACGAGCACTCTTCGCGTAGCGAGTTTCGGATTCTCGGTTTAGAAGTGGAGTCCCTCCACGAATCAATAATTATGTCTTTAAATGTGATAAATATTGTATGTCTCTAATCGTATGTGTGTGGTATTTGTGCATGTGTAAATAAAGCAGTGAGTTTTAAAACCTGTGCCTCAAATATCTCAACCCAACCACACCCAGTTGCAACTGGTTGCCCAACCTGCACACTACAAAATGGTTTTTCATTTTATACTATATTTTTAGAAAAGTTATTTAAAAACAGGACTTTATATATTTTAATAAATTTTGACTTCTGAATGTTGTTTTAAGGAAAATGTAAGCATTGTTCGTTAAGTTGCCGTTAGATTGCTACACACACATTCATAAATTGTATGCAATAAAATTAATTTTTGTGATCTAGTTATACGAATTGCTTAATTTTTAGTTAAAGAAATGTATAATTTATTTATTATAAATAAAAAATAAACTGAGTAGAATGTCAACATTTCTGTGAAATATAGTTTGATAATTAGAAAATTAGGAGGGTTGTCACAATCTTTCCTCTTGCTGAATGCAGGGTGACTGTAAAATGTTTGAAAACTACTGGGTTATATAGTGATATTTTCAAAATCTAATGTACATCCATGTAACTTACAGCCAATGAAAGATGTTGCAGTAAAATTAAAATTGGAATTGTAACATTTTGGTGTTTGCTTCGAATCCAGAACTGACACACGTTAATGATGTTTGAAGCACATGCCACTCTTCTGTTTTCTTCGTCTTTGTAAAGAATGGAGAGAGATTTCGCAGCATATTGTGCTACTGTTAATTTCAGTTTCAGGAGGTCACTTTTGGAAGTTTGAGAAGTGCAAGTTAACTTCGTTTGATGGGCATTCAACAAATTTATCTAAAATGAACAAAATAATTTGGAAATATAAAATAATTATATTAATATCTTATAGATTGAACAGTACAAATTTTTTTAAATATTTGTTACTAAAATAATAAAATACAAAAATTAAATAATAGCATGTTAAATTCATAAAATATAGAATGCTAAGACCATATCCCATATCTTTCTGAAGGGAAAAATTCTATTCTATCATATGAGATTCATTTTGTATATTAGGTAATAAAAGTGTGTATTATATAAGTATCTAAAAATAATTAATAATCTAGTATCTATTATAAAAGTGTATGTTATATAATTCATCATGTTGTATTATTCCTGCACTATGTCCTATATGAGATACTACTGTGTCCAAAAAGTAAGACCAATTTTCAATTTAAAACTCCCGGGACTTATGGAATTTCCATTTTTTTTTCTTTTTTAAACATCTGTGTGAAATTTATATAAAATATTCATTAGCGTTTGAGTTACTCTAGGCTTTGTGAGACGCTAAAACTGATTCCGGCGATTTTTGAATTGCCTGAATTAATTCAGCAAAGAACTTGCATTCAATTTGTTTGCGGAAACGTATAGAATGTTGGAGAAGGCATTCGGTGAGCATTCCTATATCGGAAAGAAATGTTTAGAAGTTGTATAAACAGTTCAAAGAAGGCAGAGAACACGTTGAAGACGAAGAGCCCTCTGGACGACTATCAACCTCAACCGACGAATCTCATATCCAAAAAATTAAAGATTTGGTGCTTGCAAACCATCGATTTACAATTAGAGACCTTGCTGAGGATATTGGAATTTCAAAAAGATCGGTCAATTCCATTTTGTGTCTCAAACGCGTCAAATCTCGATTGGTACCGAAACACTGCATTGATTCTTCGTGACTTTTTCGCCAAAAATGAATTCCATATCTTTCCACAACCACCGTATTCACACTGTGCGACTTCTGTCTATTCCCTAAACTCAAAAGACCACTTCGGGGACACCGTTTTGAGTCGATTGAAGAGATTCAACGTGAATCGCCGAGCGCTTTGAAGGCCATCCTTGCCGTGAGTATTGGATGCCAGGTATTGAGGATTGGAAAAAAGTTGGCATAAGTGCATTGTGTCCGGAGGGGATTACTTTGAAGGCGATGAAATAAATTTGGAAGAATAAATAAAGAGTTTTTGAAAAAAAAAATTTAATAGTTGGTCTTACTTTTTGGGCACAGTAGTAGGCTTATGTCCAACAAATGTTGGACAAGGCATAGCTTCTTAAAACTTCGCTTATACATTTTCAATAGAATTTTAAGCAATTTTTACTTTCAATAAATTTATCGAAATCAAACATTTATATAAAATTATTTTGAAGATGGTGATAGTTATTTTATAAAATTACGCAGGAAATTGAGACAAATTTTTTTTTCCTTCTACTGCAGATGGCAAACACTTAGACACTTGGTCTTGGATGCCTTAAGGCAAGCTTTGCATAAACCTTACTCACTTTGCATTACCCAGGGGGCGCGTGTAACTTGAAGATAAGCCACGGACGCGGAGTAACAATGCCCCCGCAACGCTCTACGATCATGTTCGACCGGGACTTACTGTTTAAAGTGGATTCCGAACCACTACAAACATCCATGGCACCGCCGGGACTCGAACCCGAAACCTGTGGTACCGAGCGCCAGAGCGCTAGCCACTCGGCCATTCAGGCCCTTAATTGAGACAAACTAACACTTGAGACACAAACACTGTATTTTACACTTTTTCTTTTGAATAAGTGATCTTAGCTAAAAATACAAGTCTGAATATGGATTTTCTACTCTTGATATTTCAATGTATAATATATACATGCGTGAAAAAGGACATTTGCAAAAAATAAATAAATGTAATATATATATATATATATATATATATATATATAAGTAGGATTTGCTTGTCTGCTAATTGTCAGGCTGCGGCGGCATATGATATTTATGTGTCGATGACCGAGACTTTTCACCATGTGGGGAGTAATGAACTCTGAACTTTGACCCCAGGAAAAGGGGACAGATCCCCGTAGATGAGATGAGAAAAAAGCAAGGTTTGCCGTCTACGAAAGAACTACATGACGCAGCGAGAGAATGAAGATGGCGGAGAATATTTGTGTAACCCAGAATTATTAATCAATGCAAATATAACTGCAGATAATAGTGTGTAATTAAAATGGCCAATAAGGAAACACCCTGTTTCTTCATTGATTTCAAATTAACCCCTAGACAACACAGCTCTCTCTCTCTCTCTATTATATCAAAAATTGACCACACAAGGAAATCAAGAAATCAAATCACACAAAAATTGACCACATAGGGAAGTTGTTAAATAAAAGGAAGTCAAATCATCTTACTAACAGTGTATGCAGACATCTTTTACTTCAAAAAATAAATAAACATTTTATTTCTAGAAGAACACTGTGTATCAATTGATAACGTAATGTTTTGAGGAAATTGTTTATGTTGTGTTTTCGTATGTTACGTGTGATATATTTAATAATATAACTAATAGTAACTAATAGTTTTACTTAAAGTTGTTTTGTTGTTTCTTATCCCACTTGGCTGGCCAAGCCCACGAGCCCATACGTACTCATGGTTGAAGGGGAAGGAAGCAGCTTCTGTTGTGATGGAGCACCCGTAGGTAGAAGTCTGACTTTGGCTCCGTGACGCTCTTGCAGTCATAGGAGACCGGGATCTATGGCTTAAAGTGGATTCCGAACCACCACAAACATCCATGGCACCGCCGGGATTCGAACCCGAAACCTGTGGCACCGAGCGCCAGAGCGCTAGACACTCGGTCATTCAGGTCCCACATTTGTGAATGCCAACGGCACGCGGTGTTCCCAGGTGGTCACCCACCCAAGTACTGACCTCGCCCAATGATGCTTGACTTCGGTGATCTAACGAGAATCGGTATATTCACCATGGAATAGCCGTTGGCACAAAGTAGTACAGCAAATGTAGAAGTGTCTCAATTTATTAATACGATTAGAGTGAGGAGAAGATGCCATTTATATGCATTAACCAGAAATGTGCCATCAGCCTGAGTTGTTCTATTAAAAATTCCTCTTTCGGTGAGCATTCCTATATCGGAAAGAAATATTTAGAAGTGGTATAAACAGTTCAAAGAAGGCAGAGAACACGTTGAAGACGAAGAGCCCTCTGGACGACCCTCAACCTCAACCGACGAATCTCATATCCAAAAAATTAAAGATTTGGTGCTTGCAAACCATCGATTTACAATTAGAGACCTTGCTGATGATATTGGAATTTCAAAAGGATCGGTCAATTCCATTTTGTGTCTCAAACGCGTCAAATCTCGATTGGTCTGTTGAAAGAAAATGGATTTATATGCTAAAGTCAGCTGTGAATTCCACACAAAATGAATTATACTATTGGAAATATTAAAAAAAAAAAAAAAAAATTTTTAAAATTTTCTGAAAAATTTAACTCCCCGGCACTACACTCCATGTTTGGACCATGGCCGTCCACCTACTGGCAGATTCTGAAACAGGCGATGTTTTCTTTTTACGGGGTAGGGTCTTCAGCCTTACCCCCAACAATCATATTAGACCGAGACCTACGATTTAAGGTGGATTCCGAACCCCTACAAGCATCCATGGTACCGACGGGACTTGAACCCGAAACTTGGGGCATCGAGCGCTAGTTATTTAGCCATCGGGCTTCGTTTCTGACATATCAAAAAATATATTTCTAGTTTTAATGTTTCAACTAGTTTGATATTAATTTTTTTCTTTCTAAAAAATCTTTTAAGAATGGAAATGATTGGTAAAATATCGTAACTGAATACTTACAAGTTTCTGTACTCCGCCACAATCACGAGATGCTGCCCAAGAAGAAGGATCTGATGATATATCGGAAATCATTTGTATGGCAGAAAGCATCAGCTCATAGTCACTATTATTTAAGCACCTGAATAGCAAAAATACTCCTCTTGTGCTCATTACATCTTTCTGAAGAACTCGGCAGTTGATGAGTTTACTCAAGCATCTCAAGGCTGCAAACTTAACATGAATTAAATTATAAGATGTCATTGAATTAAGTAATAAAGAGGTTAAATTATTTTAAGAATTATTAAAACAGAAGTTAATTATTAACCCATTTAGCAGCTCGAAAGAGACATATATGGCCATGCTAGAGGGTTAGAGTCGGCCCACTGAGCAGTGATATAACTCCGCAGATGCAGGGCAACGGGCGTACCAGTTACGGAGTTCCTAGGGGGTTTTAAGAACCACAATACCTCCACATCTTAATTTAGTTAAAAAATTTGCACAAATGAATTTGCTTAAATAAGAGAGTAGTGATAAATAAAATAAAACAATTTAAAAATTAGGAAACACATCTCTTGCTTGAGAACAATTAAAGCAAGAGATCGTAAAAGCTAAGCTATCGGTACAATTAAGAGTCCGTTGACGATGCCCAAAAAAAAGATAAGAGGTTAAAGTTAAAAATAAATTTAAAGAAAAATAGAATAAAATTCCGCAGGTGCAATGTCAGCGAGAAAACCCTTTAATTTGCAGGAAAAGCTGACACTGATCGGAGCGGGATTGAGTCAGTCAACTCATTCCAAGGATTCTGTCCATTCTGAGACAAACCTATTTATAATTGATTCGAGACACTGACTCTCTTGTTCTCATACACTCGTCTGGAAGCTGCTTTATCAGAAATGAACTATGAACTCTCATGAACTCGACGCTTCGACTTCATGAGAGTCGTCTGGCAGAGAAAGTATCAAATCAAGAGTTTGTTTCTGCATTCCTTTCTATTTTATTTTTCTCCTGAATATCACAGTAACTGCATTTTTAGACACCATTTTAATTGCTCAATTTTAAGCGTCAGATTTTTTTTGGGGGGGGGGGGGGGGGAATTATAGAAATCGGTTGAAAGGCTGTGAGGTACAAAAAATAAACCCAAGTACATTCTTGACACATTCAGGACAGATGGAAAAAAGTGAAATTTCAAACGCACAGCGCCTTCCACTGGAGGAGATAATTAGAAAGAAAAGAGTTGAGAAGAATAATTAGAAAGCATTGTGGTTTCGGAACGGTTTAAAGAATATTAATAAAGAGGTTTAAATACACACATAAGAAATTGATCTTGTTTATACTGCATTAAAAAAATCCAAACTTTATATGAACAAATTTGTATATTTTAGCAGACCTGCATCTTCTTTACGTTGGCTAGCATGTACTTCCTCCGGGCTACGGCTGATGCTCAATAGGACATAGTTATTTATTAATGAATAGGGCATCAAAGTAGGGTTCGTTTATATACTAGTGTTAATTTTTCAACCCCTGATGGCAAAGTGCAAAGTTGTGTTATTTATCGGAGTACCGGGGGAAAAATCCTCGCACCTCCGGTTAAAAATTTAAAATTAAGCTGCATAATTAGATAAGAAACAAGAATTTAAAAATAAAAAGAATTAACGTTAAGAAAGCAGCATTGCTCTTAGGAATTAAGTGCTGTTACTAGAAAAACAAAACTAGGTAGAAGGAAACCCCTGATGGCGCTGTTAAACGACCAGCCGAGCAATTACAAGACGAATCTGCTCAGTTTTCTCACCGAAACATCTTGTACTACTGACAGATGCATTGGATTTAAGCTACAAGTATATTAACAAGACTGCTAGGATTGATTTTCCCGCCAAGTACGAATTGCATAGCTTTATTTGTTTCTTACAGGCAAAAAGAAATAGCTCTGTAGTAATTCATCAGAAACGAGCTGTGTTAATGGCTGGAATTGTTTTCATCTATAACAACGCACGACCGCATACTGCTGTAGCAACCAAACAGCTTGTTGCCCAATTTCAATGGGAAGTGTTCGATCAGCCGACGTACAACCCAGATCCGGCGCCGAGTGACTTTCATCTCTTACGAGGCCGGAAGAGCTGTCAGGGAGGACAGAGTTTTCTCATCAATGAGGAGGTTCAACCTGCAGTGGAAACCTATCCTAGTACTCTGATGGAAACCTATTATGAGGAGGGTATTGGAAATCTAGTCCACCAATATGACAAATGTCTCGATATTGGAGGTTATTACGTAGAAAAGTAACACTGATTGCATTTGACTTCTGGTAATAAACACAGTTTGGTTCATAGTTGTCTTTATTTAATGCCTCATCAGAAGTTGGAGAAAAAATAGCCCTTGTATTTGATAATGAATCTAATAATTTTGAATGAATGATTGAATTATATGTGATAATGAATCTGATAATGATCTTGAATAATTTTAGATATTAAAATTACTTAGTTAACAATATACACATAAAGACATGACATTCGCAATTAACTGCTATGCATTCCTTATCTGAAATATAACTTAATTTTTTCTATAATTTGTGAAAAAAAAAAACCTAGCAATATTACCTGACATTTTCGAACTCCTAAGAAATTGGCTTCAATGACATTAAGAAATAATTTCACAGCTTTGCCATCAATGAGAGCCTGAAGACAAGGGGCATCGTATGTAATAACTTCATATAAACATACTAAAGCAAGTGTTGTCGTAGTTATGTTCCCTCCCTATAAAAAAACACATTTTTAATGATAAAATGAAAAAAATTTATATATATATTTGAAATTAAAAAAAAAAAAAAATCAAATATATATGTATACTATATCTATACATGTTTAAAACTTTAAGTTTTATATACATGTTTAAAATTTTACGTTTTATATACATGTTAAAACTTTAAGTTTTATATACATGCTTTAATAAAATATAAATAAATTGGCAATACACTATTTAAAGAGGTATGCATTTTATATCCCTAAAATATGCACACGGGGCATAAATTACAAATAAAAACAATAAAAAACAAAATCAATTTCATTTTTAAATGAATTTTATTTATTTTTAAGATTTTATTTATTTTTAATAAACGTTTTTGAAAATATTAATTTTAATTTATGCAATTTATTTGGCTTGAACATAGTTAAAATTCTTGTTCACAAATGTTCAAAATTTTGAACGTCATTACGATTGAGACTTATTCATTTTTTTTCTTCAATAAATCGTCGTCAAAGAAAAGGTTTCTAAACTTTGTGTATATCTATCAATGGATAAATGAGAAAATTTTTTCATAAACTTTTTCTTTATTTCAATTTTACCTTGATTTTGTTGCAAAAAACTTTTCATCACATTGATGTTGTACTTAAACAATATAATTTTTTTTACCTTAAACTTGTCAGATTTTAATATAATAATCTTCTGAATAAATACTGCATTTATAAACTCCTAAGTTATCCTACAACTTCATTAGATATTATAATAAATTAACAATAGTTTAAGATATAAGCATTGCTGGTATAGTTTCTCAGTTGGGACATTAAATTATCACTATAATATTAAAAATGATTTAAAAACACAAACATTATTTATAAAACATTAAACTAATATAAAAGTGTGATAAGAATAATAAATTAAAAATTAACTTATGTTTTCCTATAGGGAATTGCAATAACATGCCCTATTACACTAATTATTCTTATTTTAGAAACGGTATTTTGTGATTATTTTTATATAAATTTCGAATAACACTTAATTTTTTTTATTAATACTTTCTCCAAATTAAGTGTTTTATATGCAATAATATATATTATTAGTAGGAAAACAAAATTACTTGTTTCAAAATTTACTGAAATCGATTAATTATACTTTGTGAGCAATTCATAATGTATCTAATTTCGATTGTTATAGAATTATAATTCCCCATTTATCTTAATACACTGGCGACATTGTTGTACCCACTGCTTCAAGAAAGCAGAAGATCCGATGGAGATTGTGACAATACGTGTAAAAAGGGTCGCGCATCGATAGTCGAGCTGCTAGTGGGAGTTTTCCAGGTTTTCTCCCATACGACAAGAACATCTCTCAGAAGGCACTATCCTTTCCTTACCAACAGTAGGTGGGTTGTTCGTGAGATACGTAAGTGGTACACGAGGCCAACGTCACAAAAAAAACCTTTATAAATAGTAATATTCAATACTTTTCTTCTTCTTCATTCACGCGACAGCTTCATGATGGGTCAAGGCCTTCTGCTTACTTTTTATGGAGTAGAGTTGTCAGTTCTACGCCTAACAGTCATATTGGACAGGGACCTACGGTTTAAAGTGGATTCCGAACCACTACAAACATCCATGACACCGCCAGGACTCGAACCCTAAACTTGTAGCACCAAACACTAGTCACTCGGCCATTGGGCCCTTCAATACTATTAAAAAACTTTATTATATTTGACGCAATACCCAACATGATGTTTTAATATCATAAAACATAACTGAATTAACCAAAAGCCTTTAAAGTATCTTTCTGTTAAAAAAATTCATAAGTATGCGTTTGACGGTAGGGAAAATTTTAAAAATAAACACTTTCATGATCTACTGTATATTAACTTCTACTCAATAAATCTTACTAATGTTAGATTTACTATAATTTGAAAATATTACAATATTTTAATAATTTTTACCAAAAATATCATAATATGAAAATGAAGATTATAAAAAAAAAAAAAAAATCAATGGATATAAATTATTTATATTAAATTAGAAAATCTCGCATCAAATCCAAAAATAGGAAAATCACTTTCAATGTAATCAAGCATGTCAATAATTAAATGTTCAAAATAAAAGTTATATTTCACTAGTATTAATGTAGTACTTGAATGAGATAATATAATTAAATATAAAAATTTAAGATTATTAAAACACTGCTGTTAATACAAGATTTTAGTTAGTGAATAACTATGGGGTTTTAAAAATTTCAGTGTATCTCACTACAAACAGGGATTTCATATTTTCGAGATAGAATCTTTTACCTCTTTCAAAAGTTACTAAACTAATCCGTTATTATCAAAATAATGTTAAATAAAAATACTTCTCATTTAAAAATTTTAGAAACATTTTCAAAATATTTGTAACTTGAAAATTTATGTATGGTACGAAAAGTATGGCAAATATAGTGTAATAGGTACAGTACTTTTTCATTTTTTTCTTATATTTTGTTTTAAAGACAATTATGATGTACTGCGACATTGTTTTAAAAAAGACAAAGCTAATATGTAAACAACTCAATCAATTGTCAGTAATATTTATAACCTAAATTCATATTCTATAAATATTAATGATTAATAATTATAAAGAAATTAATTTAAACTACTTTAGTTTGAAATATCTTGAAAATATCTTAAACCAGATATATCTAATTATATATCTAAGATATATATAATTAGATAGATCTAATTATATATCTTATCAAATAACTTTAACATAGTATTTATAAAAATACGTCATAATTACTATTTTTGACAGTAAAAGAATCAAAGTATTTGGTAATAACAATTTTGTTTCTTCTATGCTAAGGTAGAAAGAAAAAAGTCACGCTACGTATAATTTATCAGTAATTATAACAAAATAATTGAGATAAAAATGAAAAAAAAAATTTAATTTTCGTGATATTATTATTAATTAAGTTATAAATAAGTTACGTAAGTAAGTTGAACTGATTCTTCTAAAACTATATAACCTGGAAATTTTTTTTCTAAATTATTATTTTTTCGCATCAAATTTTTAAAAAAAAATTTATATTTCAAAAAAAAAAAAAAAAAAAAATGATCAATGACATATTATGCTGCTTCATAAAGAAATAAATTTACTTACAATATTTACTTTTTGTTACTATTATTGTTTTTATTACTTTTTTTAATACCAAACAACACGTGCTTCTTACTAACTTCTTCATAATATTTATACAATAATAATAAATAATAAAAAACTTTCCAAGACTTCAAGGGAAAAAAAAAAAAAACAAAACTTACTTGTAAATAATTTAAAAGCGTAGATATTCTTCTGTAAGAATTTGGGGATGCTTCTATGACCATTTTTTATTATGTTTTTATGAAATTATTATCATTATTTTTTTTTAGGTGTTTTAAAAAAAGCGTCGGTCAAGATTATGACAATGTGATCTCAGTATCCCCACACAACCAAAGGCTAAGAAAAACTTTTCCGGTTACCATGGCTGGTTGCTAGGATTCAATGTAAGGCCAATTTTAGCCGGATATGTTTCTTTTCATATGTTTGCTAGATATTTTTTCTGTAGAAGACAATTAGGATAAATTAATTCTGTATATTTTCATATCTTTTATTTTCAATTTAGTTTTTTAAATAACAGGAAACACAAACATTAAACTATTAGAAATACGTATCATGTTCTTATTATTTATATAACATGTTAGATATGCTACACATTTTTATATCTGATTACCTTACTGGAGATTCATGACTTGATTTTTAATTGAATATGTACGTTGTGATAATGTTTTTGTAATTAAATTTTCACTTTTCTCCTTTTAATATCTTTAGATTGATTCTTTCAATCTACCTGCAATAGCATGTTAAGTATCTCTGGGTGACGTCATCGTTAATTCGTTTTTAAAAAACTAGAGATATAAATATTAAAATATTTATTTATTTTGAGATATTGTTATTTGTTTGAAAATATTGCAAATACACAGTTTTTATTCCAAGTAGGTTACTATTCACCTTGATTGATCTCACAAAATAAAATTCCAATTATGTGTTAAGAATATATTAGAAAAAGAAATCATATGTTAAAGTATAATTTAACATTTGTTCCGGCTCACTGTGTTATTGGTATATAATAAATTCTTCTTCTTCATTGGCGCAACAGCCCCATTGTGGATCTAGGCTATCTTCGATAGAGGAGAAGTTTTCTTTTTACTGGGTAGGCTTGTCAGCCCTACGCCTAACTTTCTACAGTCATATTAGACCGGGACCTACGTTTAAAGTGGATTCTGAACATATCTACTCTCTATAAGCATCCATGGTGCCAGTCAAAAAATTCTTTCAACATATTACATATTTTTAACATCGAGGCTATTCAAGAAATGCAAGCAATCTGACTAATGCAAGCGTTTTTTAAATAAGAAATTCAGTTGAAATTAGAGTTGATAAATAATCATATGCATTTAAGGATTATTATTCTTTTGTGGTTGAACCCAAAAGTAAAACTGGCATGTTCTCTATACAACTTTTAATTTGAAATAACTGCTCTTTTAATAATTTTATTAATACATTAATACATATGCAGCAAATAACTATAAAAATAAAGAGAAAAAATTGATATTACAATTTGCAGAACACATTAAGGATAAGTGTTTAATTAGTGTTGTTAAATATACCTATTAGTTTTACTACAACAATATCTTGTAGTATTGATAGATAACACAGTTAAAAATTAATTTATGGCTTGAAGGGACGAGTGGCTAGCGCTCTGTACCCCAGGTTTCGGGTTCGAATCCCGGTGGTGCCATGGATGTTTGTCCACTTTAAACCGTAGGTCCCGGTCCTAATAGGATCGTAGAGCGTTGCTGGGGCATTGTTACTCCGCGTCCGTGGCTTTTCTTCAAGTTACACGCGCCCACTGGGTAATGCAAAGTGAGTAATGTCTGTGCAGCGCTTGCCTTAAGGCATCCAAGACCAAGCTGTCTAAGTGTTTGCCAGGTGCATTAGAACGAAAAAAAAACAAAAAACATTGATTTATTAAAATGATTTTTTAAATTTTCTTTTTGAATGTTAATATCTTCAACCCTTTTAGTTATAAAAGATTCCGCTATTCGTCGGAATAACAAAATTTGTTTATATATTCATTATGAATTGCTTATCGAGTATTAGTTGAACTTGAATATGTATTACTATGCAATACATAGTATGTTTTGCAAACTGACTGCGATTCTTTTTTCAGAAACATATAATTTGAAAGACTATGTGTCTCGTAGTTGAATAATATACTTAGTTACAAACTCATTAACACAGCTTTTTTTACTATTGTAACTGGATATTTCTCTTTAAACGAATAATTAATTAATTTATATTTTTATTATGATCCAGGGCCCTGATGGCCGAGTGACTAGCGCTCTGGCGGTCGGTGCCACATGTTTCGCGTTCGAGACTCGGATCGAGCCGTGGATGTTTGTAGTGGTCGGAATCAACTTTAAACCGTAGGTCTCGGTCTAATATGGCTATTGGGCGTAGTGATGACAACACTACCCGGTAAAAAGAAAACATGTCCTGTCTAGAAATTTGCCAGCGAGCAGACGGCCTTGGCCCACCATGGGGTTGTTGCGCCGATGACTATGATTATGATCCATACAATGACGAAGAAATATTTTTATTTAGAATTTCCTTAAGTAATTGATGTATTGACCATACATTAGGTTGGAATATTTCATTTTAAATAATTTGAGGATATAAGTGTTTCTTAATACAATTTATGAATGCATTAAGCAACCATGAGAAGAATGTTTGAAAGGAAACTTAACCAAATGTTCATTAACATGAAGTATTTTTAACAGTACACATATTAAAAAAAGTATTTCTTTTATTCATTGCTGTTTCGTATTAAATACTATAATTAGAAATGTAAATAATGATAATTTATATCAATAAAAATAAGTTTTGTCTGGGAACGAAAGAAAAGCTATTGTTTAGATATAAGTAAACGGAACTTTATACGGACACAGAACATGATCCAATGAAGGATTTTAGATTTTTAGGGTTGCAATTGCTTTAATTAAGTTTAATGAATTTTTTTATATCCTTGCAACTTGACATCCTGTAAGTTGGACCAGTTCATTTTTCTTTGTAGGGATTTGGTTTGGTTTCTCGTTCTACGGTCATTTTCTGTTGTTTGAGCTAATATGACAGGGACCTATAGTTTAACGTGAATTCCGAACCACTAACAAACATCCATGCTACCGTCAAGATCTTTATAGGAAAGTAGAATGTTCAAGAACAAGGTAATTAAGATATTTGCTTTTGAGAAGCTACTAATATTATTTGTCACTTCTCATCAAAAAAATTAAGATAAATTTTTATATGAAGATTTTGAAACTTTTTAAATTTTAAATCTTACTTAATAGTTATTTTTTATGTATAGTTTAATTTATCTTTTTGTAGAAAATAGCTATAAAACATATAAAGATAGATTATTTTGCTCAGTTTTACAGAAATGGGCTTTGGTTTAATTTGTATTGGACCGAGAGCGATATTTTTTGGAAGTAACAATTTTTATTTCAAGAGTTAATTTTATTATAAGTATCAGTATAAAAATTTTTTTATGGTAATTTGTTGTTCATATTTTTAAAGTTAATTTCTTCCTTTTATTTCTTGAACTTTTAAATCAAGATGTCTGCAACTTTTAAATTTATGCACTGGTTGAAAATCAATCCGAACACCAAAAAGAAATTAGTTCAGAAGAATGAAATTTGGGTAAAACACTTGTCTAGGTGATATATTTATTTGATTAAAGTTCAAGGTTAAAGTACGAGGGAGAAGATCCATTTCAAATGTGAAATGTTGGTAGATTAATAACCGCTGTAATCTCCACTATTTTGAATGCAAGCATGCAAACACGCCTACATCGTGTCGTACAGGTGCCTCATGTTATTTTGTGGGACGGATCTCCGTGATTATTACCCTTTTTCAGTCAAATAAGCAACGGGCCCTGCTGGTTTAAGTTTGGTTTGTCGCTCTACGGTCTTCTTGTGCACACTTTAGGCTAAACAGACCGGGACCTACAGTTTCACGAGAATTCCGAACCACCAACAAACATCCATGCCACCGCCAAGATTCGAACCTGAAGCCTTCGTGCTGGTTGAAGATGCTGGATTTGTAGTTCAAGAATGTCACATATGTGTTCGATGGGATAAAGATCTGGTGATCTCGCACACCAAAGTAATGTGTCGATACTCTATACAGCATGCTGGATGACAGTAGCGGTATGGAATGAGAATTATCCTATTGGGAAACGACTCTTGAAATTGTAAACGAAAATGGCAGAATAGCTGGTTGAATAATCAGTCTAAAGTACAAATTTGTGTCAAGGTAAGTGGGATAAAGACGAGAGGCATAGGAAATTTTCTCCAGACCATAATTCCTGGTGTAGGTTCATTGTCTACGACGTAGTCAGATTGACTACAAATGCTCGTCTGGCCCCTTTTCAACCAAAATACGGCCATCACTGATACCAAAACAAAAAAAGGCTCTCACCTGAGAACATAAGTGATCTCCACTCTGCCTTCCAACGAATTGTAGCTCTTCACAGTAAAAGTCGAGAATGAAGTTATTGGCTTGAACGTTACAGAGCATTAACGTTACTGTCATTTATAATCTTTGTGCTACTACATTTGGCCTAATAACAAAGAAACTTACAATTTTCTAGATTTTCCCTTAAAAAAGAAGGTTTATATCAAATTTCATTCTATATAAATGATTTCATCAATGTTCAACAGACTAAAAGTGGGTTCCGGCCCAATTTCTCTTTTTCCCAGGTCTTCAATATTTGATGAAATTCCAGTTTTAGAGCAGAAGTCAAACAAAGAAACAGAAGAAAATAGAACAATAAACATAAAACAATAAATAACGTTAAAGCGGTGATTCGGAGTTGTTCCTCAATCGATTGTTATTGTTCACAGTCATTCGGGTGTTACCAAAAGTTAGAATTTCTGTTGCAGATGCTGTACGATGCGCTACAGTCATGCGGTGATCGCCCCTCTCGGAAATGGCCCGTGTGCTATCGGACCCATCTCTTTTTGAGACAATACCTTTTTTCCCCACTGCTACTAACAATCATGCACAGTGGATACATCTCTAATAAGTCTTTCTGCAATGTCTCGAAAAGAAAACCAATCTTCTCTTTGGCCTATTACATTGCACAATTTCGGTTAAACTCAGTAAGCTGTTAGTACTGTCTTCTTCGTCTCCTTAAAGACATTCTTAACTCAAATCTAGCTCACAACACCAAATCTTGAAGATAAAGAACGCCCACGAAATTTACATTACGTATTTAAAGCAAACATGATTTTCATGTTTAGAATGGCGCTACTAGCACCACTCTTGTTCGTCTAGTTTAGCGCGATATTGAATAGACGTCATCTTTTAAATGTGCAAACACTCCTCCAAAATTTTGTTTATCAAGCAGAAATCCTTGATGTTGGGACTTTATTTTCCTCCAGTGTATTAAAATACATAATTTTTAAGAAGATTTTTTTTAATGTAGACTGACAATTATTATCATGTAAAATGCGAAAATAAAGCTTAATTAAATTCAAATTTAGTACAAATTTATGGTTTGATTTAAAAGTATTTTGGTCTTGCAAAGAAGAAAATTCTATAAAATTATACAATTTAAGCAGGTTGATTGTGAATGAATTTTAATTAAATATTTTTAAATAAAAATATCTTTTCCAAATAAGAATACTACAAAGAAGTACTACTTGTTAATGTAATATATATGTCATTTTTAAAAATAATAAAATTCCATGGAGAAATATGCATCAATATGAATAAAATAATTGCATTTTTATAAATTTTTTTTGGATATGATTTGCTTAAAGGGAAATTTATTCAGTAAATAAAATAAATACCAAATGCTAGGAAAGTTGAATTTTTTGCATATTAAAAAATGTGTTATAAAAAAGAATACAAATTATATTTTTACAAACAACTATATAAAAATGTTCTTCATTAATTAGGACGTGATGCATATACGCATGGAATACAGCAGACATAATATCATTTACTGTCGCATCACTAATAATTAGATGTTGAAAGTTCTAGACACTTTTATGCAGTTATCATTTTCTAAACTGAATGATTTACATACTTAATTCCGTGCAGTTAAATATAAGCACCGATCAGCCAAAACATTAAAACCACCTTCTTAGCATATATCTCCATTTGGAACATAGAAATCCTTGACACGACGAAGAAACACTATGCACTTGCATAGAATAGCTACTATAAGTACGTACTTATAGCATATCAACACATACATACATTATAACATATGCAGCTTCACTTTATTGGAAATTTTTGGTCCCAAATGTTTTCAAGGAGTCATGAGAAACCGGTAATTGGAGGACTTGCACCGCAATTGCAGATGCTGTTTAAAAATGCACTTATATTAAGTTTACTAATCCTGCATGGAAAGCGAATTCTGTACATCATTATGTTAAAAGGATATTAACATAGGCAAGCATGTACATTAGGTCAAAAACAAATATAGTTTTACAATTTCTGAAATAACACACAATTCTTATGATTCTGGAGTTGACATTTGCAGATTTTTTGTTATACAGGATATCTAAAATCTCTGGGATATGCTTGAAGTCCATCTACCTTGTCCATGAAATCTCTGTCCGATATGTAGTCGGCAACTCTAAATGGTTTTCTCATCTGATTGTTCAATGCATTTTATGTGGTGTGGACATATCAAATATTTGCAGTTGTTGGACCATTCAAAATTTTATTTATCTTCTTTAGGATTGTGAAAAAAGTCCTACTTTTTCCCATATGTCTAAATGTATCAATCCCACTTAGGCCAATTTCTTGATTTTTGAAAATCAGTCCAAATTAAAGGACTTTCGCATTTTTTTATGTATTCTCTTACATTCCCTTTATGCATTATTATTCTTTATAGTTTTGCATTTACAACAAATGTCCAAATCCCCAGACAATTTTTTTTTATCTGAACTAACAAAAGACAATAAAAAGCTTAGAAAACTTATATATGCTGCAGCATACATATTTCTTAATAAAATTACTTTGAAATTTTTAGTAATTAATTTACAGAAACTATACTTTAAGATAAAATTTCCTGTAACCATATTTATGTATGACATCAGTTTAATGTAGTATTTGTTATAAAAGAGTAAGGATGAATGAAGTATTTTCTATGTTACTGAAATGTACTAAATAGTAATAAAAAATATTTTTTATTTTTATAATATTAATAAAATTATTTCCCATTTTTAAATATTTTATTTCAAACAAAATTCTCATAACATTAATATATATATCCTATTATTCAGCTATTTACTAGATTTAAACTTATTTTTGGAAGATACCAACTTTGGCATTCTGCAAATAATTTTAACAAGTAGACATTTTCAGAAAAGCTAATAGTATAGAGCTCTACTAGCTAATAATAATCATGCTTTGTATAAATTTAATTATATGATTTAGTATCTTGCACATTAGAGACGATTTTTTTTTAAATCTATATAATGATTATAACACAGATTTTTTTCAAGTTTAATTATGCCTTTTCAAAAACATAACAAGTATCAATATCTTTGATTTGATATGAGCAATAAGACCTGCCAAAGAAAAAGTGCTTTACATCTGTTGAAAGCAACATTTGGCTTCAATATTTATTATCACTTCATATATATATATATATATGTATATAAAGACATGTTTTCTTCTGTCAAATCTCAAATAATTTTTTTTCCTGACTGAAATCCAATTTACAGTTGAAAAGTAATTGTAAATATGATGAAGCAAGAATCAACTAAGAAAACAGTTAAGATTACAAATTATACTCTTTATGGTTTTAAAATATGTAATATACTTTTTTAATTGAAATAATAATATAGATAAAAATATATGTGCAACAGAGGAATTTACTAGCATTTCGTCATAACCATATCGCGCATTTTATGAAAATGAATAATTCAAAGATACTGAAAATAAATTTATTAAACATTCTTCTTATATAAAACAAATACACAAAGTGTTTATAAGCAATTCACTTTAACTGAAATTATTGATTTCAGTTTAAAATATGTAAAAAAAAGGATGATAACACATTTCTCTTGTTTATAAATATAAAAAGATAAAAAAACTTTGAGGTATAATGCAAATCAGATCTCATTAAAAATTAAGTAGCATTTTTTCCTTTCTTAAATACAAAAATAAGTATGTAGACACATATTTCGCTTACAACATTCAAAACACAAAATGAAATACATATCAAAATGAAGTTAAAGCTTTCATATTAAAAATGAGACTCTACTATTCATTCCTTCCAATAAAAGTGAATGATATGTTTAAAAATTGTTCTGTAAAACATTAAAAATACTTTTTCTATACAACGTATAAAAATACACAGAAAGGATATCTAAGAATAGCATCCACAATAGATACTAAGATGTGATTTTATACAATGCTAACCTTTTTTATTTATAAATATGGTTCCCTGTCTTAAATTTATATATAATATAATTGTCAGACAAATATTTGGGATATAAATCAAAATCAGATCATTCTCAATCTTGAGCACAAATAGTTGAAAGACACATAAATCCAGAAGATGTACATTTTAAATTGTAGCAAATTTTAGGCTGAACATAAACTTTCTCTTAAAAAAAGTTAAGACAGCTGTATTAAAATACTCAGTATCATACAATATAAACTTTGTATTGATTTTGTGGATAACAAGATTGTGCTTCTTGAAGTATTCGTATACGAGGACCCATTGGTATGCCCATTTTTTGCAAACGCTCCTCTGTCAAATAGGGTAGTTCTTTTATTCCAATTTTTTCATTTTCAAAGTTGACTGCATATTTCTGCAAAAAATTCATATAGTTGAATGAAAAGAAATCACCTAACATACAGAAAAACAAAAACAAACCATCTAAAGCAATACAGATTATTATATCTGTTGAATCAATGATAGCATTAAACATTTAGACAAATCTTGTTCTCAATTCTAAGAAAATGAAATTAATGATGCAATTTTTTCCCCATGAGGAATTTAAAAATCATTCAATATTTATTGATTGAACAAAACATAATTGATTACATTTAATGCAGAAGCATTAATAGAAGAAACTGTCACAGCTCATTTAAACACAACCAATAGTTATCTTTGCATATTTAAATGAATTTTTAAAGGTGGTTACACTTATGTCACTGAAGATTTTGCCACAATAAAATTTGCTTACTTTTATAAACAAATTTCAAAACTTAGGAAAGTAAAACAATTTGTATACTTTCAAAAGAAATAAATATAAGCAATTTATGTAAAATTGAAGGATATGGATACATTTTATACTTGACTAACTACCTCTTACACTAATTTTCAGTACAATTCAAAATATGATATAAAATTTAGGATTCACATGAATAGGAAATTTAGGATTCACAATATATTTACCTCATATCCAAGTCGCTTCAAGAACTGCCTAATCAAGGGAGGTTCATCTCCAAAAAACCTAAAATTTAAGCATTTTTAGTAAACCATAATAATAACTAATAGTTAGTATTTATATTTACATAATAATAAATAAGAGTTAGCATTTATATTTATATAATAATAAATAATAGTAGTATGTATATTTTCCTTTGAGATACTCAATTTTATATGGATTTATTTTACAATCAGTATTAAAGCAACAGATTTTAAATACTATGCTTTGAAGTTTAGAAGCATTTTAAAAGAACACCAAAATTTTTTTTTATAACAAGGAAACTTAAATATTATGTTAATAGAAATGTATAGGACAATTTCTTCTTTTATATGTTGAAGAACTTAGTTGAAAATTAGTTTCAAGAAACAAAAATTATTAAAACAATTTAAATTAGGAAATTAGTAACTAAATAACAATTGAAAAAAAAAAAACATGTGAAAAAGTTACAACAAACAATATTAGCATAAAAACAAAACATACTTAGTCAATTTCTTAGCCCTGGATGGATTTAATAATTCTAAGACTTCTTTATGAAAATTATCCCAATCTCTATGCATTGTAAGTTGATGACCTTTTCCAGGTGCATTACTAGGATGACAACCTTGAGCCAATTGCATGAGGCGTAAGCGTTCTTGAACCCAAGTTACATCTTGACGCATATTTTCCAATTCTTGAACAAGGACGTGCTGTGTTCGCATTTCTGAAGAAAGGTGTGCAACACTAC
This sequence comes from Caerostris darwini, assembly GCA_021605075.1. Taxonomy (NCBI): domain Eukaryota; kingdom Metazoa; phylum Arthropoda; class Arachnida; order Araneae; family Araneidae; genus Caerostris; species Caerostris darwini. Next base: position 111,613 of record BPLQ01000149.1, read on the forward strand.
GAGCTAATGTTACCACATGACTTTCTAAACGCTGTAGTCGTTTGCTTGCAGAACTAAATTTTTTTTTAGAATACAGAAACAGAAATTGATAAATTTCATTGAAGAAAAAGAGAGTACTATATGTATAATTATTTATCATTAATATTATAGACATAAAAATATTTTAACATTTATTAAATCTAATCTCAATAATAATGACACAAAAAAAAAATTAATGAAATTTTGACTTTTTTAATCAGTATTTAAGAATATATATACGTATATATATTAACTGAAGTATTAAGGTGTAATACATGTGATCATGTGTTGGAGAATATTAAATATATATATAAAAAAAAAAAAAAAATTCAAGGAAGCTATGTATATAAATAAAATAAATGAAGTTTAAATGTACCATAAGATAACACTTAAAAATGTATAAATTATTATTTGAAATACAACATATTCATAATGCTAACACAGTAATTATATTTATAAATTCTATTAAATTATAAAGTAATCTATTGATTGCTTCTTTACATTTTTGGATGTAAAATAAAAGTTTTTTCCAGCTAAAATAATATAAAATTCATATTACTTGAACATTATTTTTATAACAATAATAATATCATTCACCTTTTAAAATATTTAGAATTTTATATACAATGTTATCATACATTTTCTCCGATTCTTACACAGAAGAATGCATTATGAACCACTTTAATTTGTTAATATTTATCATTTTATGAATGATCTTTTAGCTCTTTGATGTATGGTGGCTTGAAAATAAAATAATGACAACAGTAATTTTAAAAAAATTACATTTATTGAAAATTTTATTAATGCGCAATGATCTTTAAATGAAAGTAGCAATTTAAAAGGACTATTTTTATTTCATTTCTTTGAATTCCTGTTAAATAGAAATTGTTGTCGAGAAATACATTTTATTTAGAGAAAAATTAATAGCTTTTAATACCTTTAACTTTCAAAAATAAGAAACTTCATAGATATAAAAAATGTGCATACTAAAATGTGAGTTTATGTGAGTTGTTGAGGATAAATTTTTTTAAAAAAGTTCTCAGATTTGATTGTGAAACCCTTGTGTCCATAAGAGGCTAAAAATGGCTACTCATCAAGAAGACAGATGTAAATGTCTCTGCATTCTTTCACTGAAATTGCTAATTAATTAATAGCATACTTTCAATATTAGTTGAAAATTGTACATTTATTTAATATGTTCAAAGGTTGAGGTTTTGTTGGAATAGGGAACATCATAAGAGTAGGGAAGATTTAGAAATACCCCATTTATGTTCTTTGTGTTTTAATAAATTGCCGTGCTTTGTCGTTACTAAGAAAATTTTTCAATTCTTCCGTAATATGGTTCAGGATTATTTCTCAATAATTATTTTAACTGTTCATGTTTATAGTTTTTCTTTATTACTGCACATACCACACAAATTGAGATTTTTTTAAAAATTAGCTATTATTTGTAGTATTAGCTATTAACTTTTTACACGTAATCTACACTAATAATGATGCAGTTCTCAACATTGATTATCAAATAATCAGGATAAATCACCGACAATTTTTTTAATTATCTTCTTTGTAGCAGAATAATATGAGTATGTTATAGAAGCAGTGTGGTTTCAAATTGAAACCACTATTATTCCGGGGAGGAAATGATTAAACTTTTAAAAGAATTTTTGAAACTATACATAATGTTTACTAATTTTTAAATTTCAAGCATTTTTATGTACATGAAAAGTTTAAACAAATGCAAATAAACAGATTTAAGCTTATAGATAAAAAATTAAGACACAATATATATCTCAAAATTTCATAAATTAATAAAAATAATTTACCTTGTTCTACATTCTTTGGATCGTCTTTTTTCACTAAAACCTCTTTTGTCTACAAAACTATGATTACCACGGCTAGTTGAGCTTCGCCCAGTCAAAGATGATAAACTACCATTAAGCTTTCTACGGGAATGGCGCGACACATCTAATGAACTGGCAAATGCATTAGCTTTACAAGAATTCTTGACACCAAGCAAACGTAATATCTGTATAAAAAACAAATACATATTACTTAATGTTTTATTATTAAGTTTATACAATAACTCTTTATTCACATAAAAGTAAGCAAAATTCTAAAAAAATTTACAAAATATTCCATTACATTTTATATCCATAAATAATTACAGATTTAAAAATTTATAATTTCATCTAAATTATCATTCCTCATTTTATATTGAAAGCACAATTTATTTCATTTAAGATCTATGATTTAAACTTACAGCATAACCCTGAGTTCGAATAACATCCAACCATGTTTTTGAAATCTAAGATCATTTAAGCAGAGAAAAATCAAGTGAAATAGTTTGAAGCTTTTAACAAATTAATTAAAATTTACCACAAATAATAGTTTATATATTTGAATAGATGATCATAAAAGTCTTGAACATTTACATAAAATAAAGATGTATAAATAAAAATAAAAGCAGCCATCATTCAGTTTAATATTCTTCATTATATTTACTTACTTCTGAATACATTGTTTCTAAGCCTTCAAGTTGCTTTCTGATCATAGAAACTTCATTTGGTTCCATTGTACTAGCTGTTGCACTGAGGTCACTACTATAATCATCATCATCTAGCAAACTTTCCATATCTAACCCAGTGGTAGTTGAAGTAAGCTCTGGATCAGCATTATCTAAGTAGCAGGGATATGCTGCAAATAAAAGTACATTTAATGAAAAACAAACTTGATTTATAAATACATTAAAGGTAGGCAAAAAGAAAAAAAAAATCATTTAATAAATTTATTTTTAAATTTAATAAGAAATAATCTCAATTATTTAGTATAAAAATCTAATATTACATCTAACAAAAAAAAAAATAATAATAATAATCTAACATTACATATTACACATAATTAAATTAATGCCTTTAATATTCTATAAAGGTATTTTGTCAAACTAATAACTTTACTTCAAATACAATAAAAAGTTCTGATGCAATATAAACTGGCATTAAAACTTCTTTAAATGCAATAAAAACTAATGTTACAAAGTTTGGACAATGCAAGAGAGTTTGAAAAAATTCTGTGTTTTATTTTTATTTATAATAAACCTCTTTTTTCAACATCTTTATTAATGAATTAATGTTATTTAATGATGATTAGATTTAGAAGACAACCTTATTAATAATGAAATAAATGTTATTATACTGAAAATTATTTTTACATAACAGCATGGTGGAAGGGTACTCAAAACTTTTAGATGATATTTTAATTTTATGACAAAGTAAAGTCAGTTTCTTGTTGGTGACATGAATGCAAAAGAACCAATATGTATAGAATGAGAAACCTTATACTTAACCCTTGCTGAGTCATCAGAAATTTGCAACAGAACATGTTTCCATTTATACAAACAAGACTACATGAAAATGATTTTTAATAAATATGATCTCATGTAAAGGAAAACCTGAATTAAATTGAGTTTTCCTGTGGAAAAATTATGGGATGTAATAATATTAGCATTGATTTTTAAAAAAATTAAACATCAATCCAACATTAAAAAAAAAAAAAGCAACAATCATTACTTTTAAAAGGAGGATTAATAGTTTAAATTAAAATTTGCAACCTTCAAAAACTAAATATTTAATTTAAAAAAAAAAAAAAAAAAAAAAAAAAAAAAAAAAAAAAAAGAACCCAAGGACATTAAAAGCTACCAAAATATATGTGTATTCATATCATTATGTAGCAGCTGCTGCAGGAACAAAAGCTGCTTTAATTTTGAAATATTTAGTTTTTTTGCTGCCATGAATAATAAATTCTAGCATTGTTTACATTATCCATAATGTAATTTTAATTTATGTATCCTTTCAAATTGGGGGTGTAAAACATTTTGCAGAAAAAGATATCTATAATAAGATAAACTTTATCTTTAAAATAAAAATTTCATTTTTATATAATTAAAATTAAAAAATATTAATAATAAACTACTCCATGAAAATTTGAGTGTTTAAGGGAAGTTTTTTAAAAATAAGTTTTAAGGGAGGTTTTTAAAAATTTCCTCCTGTTTTACATGTACAAGGCTCGATTGCAAATTAGACAACGCTATTTTAAATAAAACATTTAAAATAGGGTTGCTTAAACTAGTATTTATATCAGTGTAAAATAAATAAAAATATTAGAAACATCTTCACTAGCAAATTTACATAAAGAGTTTCTTACTAATAGTGAGAATATCAATAAAAATTAAGTGCAATATATTTATAAAGAAATAGTTTTCTACCACATAGAGATGATTAGAAAAAAAATACAAGTAATTAAATTAAAAATGTGATTAAAAGGGCTCTTTTCCCAACTAAACCTCAATGCTTAAACTAAATAATTATAAAGTATCAAAATGACAGCAAAAGTTTGTTATTTTAGGAACAAATATTTGATTATCAAAAGTTAGAATTATAAAAATTTGTGGTACCTAACTGAGTCCTTGAATGATGCCTTGAAGGAGGTGAACTATTACATTTCCTGGAAGCACAATTAGTGTGAGCAATTCCTAGTCGATGTCCTGAACCTGATGCTTTGGTATATTGTGAACTTTTCCCACTTCGATGCCTGCAAGCAGTTTGATTAATACTGGTTGTTCTTCTAACTCCAGATTTTTTCCCAGAACTTTTTGATGGCATATCACAAATTTTTTGCTGATGATCACTTGATTTACCATAACAGCTGTTTAAAGCCGAGGCACTAAATGTAATTAAAATATAACAGAGTGAGTACAATATGGAAATTCCATTTTTTAACACGCAGTAGATAAGAACAAAAACTAATACATATTATTATAATGGAAAAATAAAAATAATGTACATTTAATTGATTTCTTTACTGTTATATGAAGCATCTAATTCAAATATGACTTCAATAAAAATAGAAAAATTTCAATACTTTTCAGATTAAAAATTTTTTTTTTCAAAGTGTTGCTATACAAATTACCAAACAATAACTTCAAAATAATTTTCTTAGTTTTAAACTTCGTTCATTAAAAAAAAAAAATAAATAAATAAATAGAAAAATACACATTTTAAAACCATAAGTAAAGTCACAATATTATGTAAGAAACTATAATATGCCAAAGAAAATTTCATAATCTTTAATTTTAAATTAAATTAAAGATTAATTATTTATTATTAATTTTAAATTGTTGATTAATTAATGAGAAACAAATAAAATTTCAAATAGATTTACCTCAAGGATAATTTATATTTAGCTCTTGAAGATAATTTTGGAGAATTTTCTACACTTGCTGGTGGAGAAGGGGCAGGTGAGAGTGGTGGAAGAGGAGGAGTAATAGATAGACTTTCACTTGAAGCATCATCTTGTTCTTCTTTTTCACCTGACTGTCTACAAGTACCAGAAGTATTTGGTGTTTCATAAATGTGTTTGACTTTGTTTATTTGAAATTCTTCAGAATATCTTTTATCTTGACAGCTACGACTTTGCTGACCCCAAATTGCTCCACTAGCACTATGATCCGAGTCAATGCTTGTATCAAGATTGCTAGCAGCACTCACTCCACTACTATGAGGAGAAACAACACTTTTAGAACCATGCATACTGCTATGCATTGTTCCCCTGCCAGACTCTGAGGATGATTTATAAACATCAGTAGCATCCCCACAGTCTGCAGCATTAGTTGGTAATACATCTGCAGATGCCGCTTCAATTGCTCCAGTTGGCACTTTAGTTTCATTAGATGAACCACCAGTCGCACTAGCTTCTTCGTTAAAGTTTTGTACTCTCTTGGCATAATATGAGCCTTCAGCAGTTCGAGGAGATTGCTGTTCTATTGGCTTTGCATTTAAATCAAGAGCTTTAGCAAAACTCGGGAAAGGAGTAACTCCTCCATAAATAGCCTCACAGTTTGCAGATATTTCAGGCTTTTTTTCTTGAGAGGGACGTCCAATAACTTCTTTTGGCACCAACTTATCATAATCATAAGAGGATTTTATATTGTTTGAATATGAATTCTGAAAAAATATGTTGGCAATATTAAATTCCTTCATAAAAACAAAATGCAGCTTTATATTACACAGAATGCAAAGTATTTTTATAACTCTGTATTCATTTGAAAGTGGTTATGAAAAAATAAATTAAGATAAGCCTACCCTTGGATTTAAGTAGTTCGTCCAACTTATTCTCTGTTCTCTGGAAAACAATCTGTTACAGGTGTCACGCATTTGGTCAGGATCAGTAGCATCTTCATGTTCAGAAACATTTGCAGAAGCAGCAAATGGATGTCTAAAAAAAATTTTCATTATAACATTTTAATCATATTCCCTTTAAAAAAAATTACGAGTTCATTAAATTATAATATATTTCTGTTTTCAGAAGTTAATTATAGAAATGTGAAGATATTATAATTAATTCAATTACCCTAATATACTTTGTACAGTATATTAGGATAATTGAAATTAAAAAATATCAAAGTTTTAACTTATACTTTTATTTAAAATTTTACCTTTCTGGTTGAAATGGTTTGTAATGATGAGCATGATTAGTTGATTGTGGTAATGATAAAGCAACACTATTGCTACCAAATGAAGATGCCGATATATAATTCAACTGTTCATTTGTAGATGGTGTATTCATATTGTAGCTAACGGAACCTACGGTTCTAGGCCTTCGAGTACTCTGCAAAGGTAAATAAATAAATAAATAAATGGCTCATCAGAACTATTGATTTAATAAAAATAACACCAACTGAAACTATCAGAAGAAAATACTCACATCTGCAGCACTTTGAAAATTCCAATTATCTCTCCCTTCAACTTTAGACTCTTCTATAGAACTAGTTTTTTCCAGTTCAGTTAATTCCTATAAACAAATAGCATATTTCACCATAAGAATTTTTACATTTCCAAAGACACATTAAAGTTAGATAATTATAGTTCTTTCCAATGTGAATTTTATTTTAGCTCTCATTAGTAGCTTAAAAATTATACATTGGCTTAATATAACAAAAAATATAGCAAAAACCACATTGGAAATAAAGGAACACTAGGAAATACAACTGAAAGACAATTACAAGTTAAAAGTAAAATAAATAATCAACATGGCACTTCTTTATATAGAACAGAGAAACATACTGTAACTAATTATAAGTGATACATTTTTACATTGTATAGAGAAGTGAATTATTTAGTTTATGGATACAGTTAATACAAAAAATTGAAATAAAACAATAGATTAATATTTTGTTTAATATAGTATATTTAGAAATAAATAAGTTATTTAAAAATTTAAAACTATTGAACATATAATTTTTTTTTTAAATACTCAGTCATGTAGATATTCCATTTAACTAAAATAATTTACATGGATATTTGTTTAAAATTCATATTTTATAAAGTATACCAAAAAATAAAAAAGATTAATTATTATGTGTGAATCAGACCAATTTTTTACGTTAACAATGCTTTTTAGACTTTTAATAAGTTTGCCCACTGTATAATACAGAAGAACCATTAAATCTAATTCTGGATTTGTTTTTAGAAGAAAAATGTATTAGAATAAAAAAGTATTAGTGATAATATTTCTTTAGTTAGTATTTCAGTCATAGCGATATTCAGTATTTTAGGAAAAGCAGCATTCTTTACAATTTTGTAGCATAAAATCTTAGGATATATTCAAACTTAAAAAGGTCCTAATATAAGGTGAGATTTAGATTTAGATGAACAGAACAACAATTTCAGTTATCAATAAAATGAAATACAGTAAAAATAAAAAATTGAAACGAAATGAAATAAATTAATAGTACAATATACTTCAAAAAGTGAATGAGCTTTATATTTTAAAACATAATCTTTTTATTACTACTACTACTATTAATAATAATAATAATAGCATACTTTGCTTGATGATTGGCTGAGAAACGATCGTAATTTTCTTTGAAGAGAAGACAGTTTTTCTCCAACAAGTTTTCCAGAAGTCTATAAAAGTTAAATAATCAACAAATAAAATCTTAATGATGAGGAAACATGACATGGTATAATATTTTGCTTTCATGCTAACTTTTGTACTACTTTTTTTTTATAACTTTTGTAATACTAACATATAATTTTTTTTTTTATGTAAGTAAATGAAAAATTTTATAAATTTTAATACCTTATGTTCCTGTACCCAAGCATGTGTTCTAGAACCAAGGCGATCAGGCCTATCATTTACATGAGGTGGATTGGAATAAACACCATTTTCCTAAACGAAAATTTTTTAAATATATCTAAAGCTTATTAAAGATTTCAAAATTAAAATAAAAAAAAATGTATAAAACTTACAATGACATTTGGTCGCTGATGTGATGATGGAGATGAATTGATGCAAATGTCTGGATGATGTATAGATTCGTCATGAACTGGTGGGATTGGAGGTTCTCGATAAACTGGAGGCCCTTGAAATGGTTTTGGTGGAAGAGCAGGTTTATAATCTGAAGTTATATTAGCTGAAAACAAAATAAGCCCATAAATGTTTGGAATAGAGAAATTGTTATTATTATATTTTTAATAAAAAAAACTGTAAAGCATAGTGCAAAAAGGTAAATAAATTTTTTTCAAAAAGAAAATTTCAAGACGAAATTTAAATAGGTTTTTACCTTTTTAAAAAATAGCATTTTCCTTTGAAATTATAGCTAAGCAGAAAAATTACCCAAGTTTTTTTTTTTCTTTTTTAAATGCAATATATTTTAAAATTTGAATTATGTCTAAAATTGCATTTAAAGATTTAAGGAAATTTTTTATTTTTATTTTTTTTATAATTTTATATAAATGCTACATACCATTCTCAGAAGAAGATGATGATGCAGCATTTTGCTGAGACATAGATGAATTCTCAGGTTGAGATGAATAAAGAGAACATGGTTGAATAGCTCCAGCTGTATAATCTACATCAGAGCCTCCAGGTATCTATATAAAATCAAGAAACATAAGATTAAGATCAAAAATAAAAAATATGTCTACAATTAAAATATAGATACTGAGAGTAAGTTTTATTTATAACTGAAATATATATGTTTTATTTTCAGAAAATGATAATTTATAAGTTATTATTTAATATAAATTTTGGTTCTAATTTTCACTGTGTTGAAAAAAAATAATAATAAGGTAACATAAAATATCTCATGGTTTTTTGCTTTAGGTGTTATGTTTGTAAAAAAAATTATAATAGATATTAAAAATTACACAATTTATTTCATACTGATTATATTATAACCCAGAAAATCCATCCATTAAAGGCTTTGGTTAATATTTCAAAGAGGTGGAAAATATTTCAGCAACGCATGTTTTTAAATCAAGAATATATTATATTCTGATAATTTTCTAATATCCTTGGATATATTTGAATAAGAAATTTAAACAAAAAAATTTTTTTTGTAATTTTTGTAGCAAGAGAGAACTTTACTTTTTATAGTTTCCTTTTTCTTATATATAATATATTCCTAATATTTTTGTAACAATTTAGAACATGATTCTTTGAATATCATTTTAATAAATTTTACTCCACTAGCCTACTAAGCCATGATTTTGTTAAACTTATGGAGTCAATAGAAATTTTTCTGGAAAATATGTTTTTCAAAATAGATTAGCAACACTATATTTTTAAATCTTCTTATCCTAAATATGCCTTTCAAATTTTTTTCTTAAATATAAGAAGGAAAAGCAGATTTATTTTTCATTGTGAATTCACACATCAAACAAATATCAAATATAATTAATGCTAAATAAAATGCGATAATCTTTTGAAAATTGGATTGGTTCTATGAAATTTGTTCAACAAAAGTTATCTCTTGCATATCTCGGATTCGACCTACTAAAATTTCTACCCCCTTAAAAAAACATTTCCATGAAATGTCACTCATTGTAGATGAATTAAATTTTTTTTTTTTTAGGTGAATGTACAAATTCAAAAATATAACTTGGATCCTTTTTATTTTGAAATATTTTTCGATGATATTGCTCCTCCTAACATTAAAATTTTACATTTTAATTTGTATAATAATTTTAATTTTTGAAAGAATACTATAAATTTGTAAAAATAAAAATCTGTACGTTGGATTAACGTTACTTTTACCAGCTTGAAAGTTATGCAATAAAATCATAACTTAAAAAGTGTTATTTCCCTCATCTGATAAATATGATGTTAATTACCCCTTTTTTTTATTAAGAAAGTTAAACAGAATTAATTAAAAAATTTAATTTATTTTCGAATTAATATTTCTCTGAATCTAATGCAAGATAAAACATCACCTAAAAAAGAACTATATAGTTGATAATATGAAATAAGAATCATACACTTAATTAAAAATACCGGAAACTCGGATCTAGTTAAATTTCGGTATACATCATGATTTTAATACAAAAAGGCAGATACACACTTAAATTTAGTTGGGAAGCTTTAGATAAAAAAATAATTTAATAAATTTTTATAAAAAAAAAAGGAATTTAAAATTGAAAATTTTTCAATTAATTATAATTTTCATATAAAACAAAAGCTTTTAGCTGCAACGGTGTGTCAAAAATATTTCCCACAATATCATTTTTACATGGCATATACTTTCAATGCATCTTATAAATAAGATAACATAATAATCATCTTACACCCCTTCCCATCCTTTACATATGGGAATTACTTATCACAAGTCGTGTAAAATTATATATATATTAGTAGAAACTTTGCAATTGAAAATAGTTTGATGTATGACAATCTCCCTCCCCCCCTTCACCTACAGAATCATTATTCATTCCACACCTTACATTATCCACTTTTCTCCTAAATACATGGACAGAAATTCAACGCTTTTAAAAAAAAGTTTTGAGAAAGAGTCAAGTTGGATGGAATAAGGTCAATGAAATCAGATGCTCAAAAGTGCTAATTTATTCCACTAGTATGATTTGCGAATGTGGTAAACATTTCATGCATAATATTTTCGTATTCTCTTCAGATAATTTCAAATATTGCAATAAATTAAAACGACAAGTCATTACATTTAAGAATGTGTGAAATTTCGCATAAATTTTATTTAGTTGTGTGACGAAAATGAATTAGTGTTTTGTGATTCAAAGCGAAGGGAAACGCGCAAAGGTAATCTGTATTACTACTATAAGAAAATTTATGTTGGTGAGCATCTGAATACAAAGCAGTGTTTGAATGATAATGTTAGTAAATTTTATTGGAACAAATTCGACTAAAAGATGTTTATGCTTATTTTATATTATACATGCTTTATTTTCAAACACCGAGAAATCACCTTTGCATTCTTTTCTCCATTTGATAATTTTTATTAAAATTAATAACATTTAATTTATTAATAAAAAGATACCATTGAAAATACAACTGACCTACTTTCATGGCTTTAAAATACGAAAATAAAGGAAATTAATTATAAAAAATAGTAGCGCTTTGAAGGAATTTTTTTATTATTTATTTTAAATCACACGCTAAATTGTCAGCCACACCAAAAGAGGGAAGAAAAAATACTAACTACGACCGTCAAAACCATGCTTTCAATCACACAGGCAAAAGAGTCTCGTCTCAGTTCAATTTAACATTAAGATTCTTTTTTTGTCCACGGTTTCCAGTTCACTCCATTAAGAAACCACATAGTTTACAAAATCGAGACAGAAAAGTTACGAACAACGACCGACAAACCACGCTTTCAAATTACACAGTTAATCGACACTCGATTTGATACAATGAGGTTTGTTTATACACTGCAGCAGAAAAGAAAAAAAACCCAAACCAAATCACAACAGGAAAAGCAAAAATGACATGTCACGTGAGGTCTTGGGCTCCACCTGGAGTTTTCTTCTCACGCATGAGGTGGGAAAAAACGGTTCGCCAGTGACGCGTGGAGCAAGCATCCGGTGTGAGGGGCAAGGTCACCTGTTCGCCCATAGATCCCCCTTTTCTGCTCTCTAGAAAGAGGTTAACTCAGTAATTTGGAGAAAAGACTGCTTTGTGACAGACACGGCTTAATCAAGTCGTGGCGGTTTTGATTGAATGATGCGGGTATGATGCTAGAAGCTTCATTTAAATGCTTCTTTTTCTTGTTCGTAACATGCTTTTCCTTTCGGCAAACAGATTTATTAAAGGGTTCAAAGAACCAGCTCGGATTCAAGTGCTTTATTGTCATCCGAAGAAACATGGGGATTAGTTTTAATGGTAACGAATGACTGAGCATATGCTTAAAAAACAGCATGAGAGAAAGTTTAATCGTAGGAATGTTGGGTTAGTTTCCATTCTTTGAGAGAGCTGGAAATATTCGAATCTAAGCTGCTAAACTGACTAAAATACTTAGTTGTTTTCAGTTGGTTACAGAATTAATAATTTGCATAAGAGCGATATGATTAAATGTGAATTATTAACTGATTCTGAAATATTTGTTTGCAAAAATATTTCTTGTAATTAAATTCAAATTAGATAAATTGAAATCAAATTTTAGTTCTTCTGCATTGCTGCACATATTTAATATGTTTCATATTTAAGGGTTTAAAAATATTTTGTGGCAATAAATGCCATGAAAAAGCATAAAAAATTATTCAGCCATTAAAGGTGACTGAATAATTTCTTATCGAATAAATGAAAAAGCATAAAAGTTATTCAGTAATTAATTAATGTCTCTAAGATGAAGAACAAAAATAGTGCAAAATAGACTATAAATTTTTTGTTTCATTTAAAAAATAAATATTTCATGGTAATTTTTCTTTCTAAAAAATTTTACATAAAATACGGGAAAAAAAAATTGTAAAAATTTTTATGCTTTTTTTTCAATGTTTTTCTTTTAAAACATTTATTTCAATATGATAAAATGCTAAAAATAAGACGTTTTAATTATTTACAATCAATTACAGGGATCCATAATTTTTTATATTTAAATATCATTGATAATATCAAATTAGATATTATTTTCTAATAAAACAAAAGGGTGTCACGAAATTCTCGTAAGAAATCTTGCGTGAATTTTGGTATACACGAGATCACATTTCGAGATGAGTATAGTTCCGGGTTTCCAACTTATACAATGTGTTCCAAATTCAGGCAAGATCTCGTGTTAATTTTGGGACACCCTTTACATACATGCATTTGTTATTATACTTTTAATGACTTAATTTCATTGTCCCGCCCATGTATGACATCTGGGTAAAAATATTCCAAACAATTTGCAAAATTAAAAAAATAATAAAATTTGTTTAATCGAATAACAATTTTAATATTCCAAAATAAAAGTACAAATTAATTAATTTTTTTCTTTCAGAGTATTTTAGAAAAGAAAAGTTCGGCTGTCATTCGCTAAGAAATAAAAAATTTAATTTTGGAATCGTTATTTTACAACAAATAAAAAGGAAATATCCTAAAATCATCTGCGTGAATTCTGGTTCGAATAGCTCAGGCATTGCTTTAACTTAATATTAAATTTCTCGTTTGGTTTAGTTTGCTTCATATATTTTATTCTTTCTCACGATAGATGTATTGTATTCACTCAACAATAAAACACAAAATTTGGATGCGAGAGAAAATATTTTGTAAGTGAAATTAGAGATTTTTTTTTTTATTAATCTTATAGTACTTTTCTTTTTCTTTTCGAGAACAGGGATTATGGGAATTTTTAAAACTTCTTGGTAACAGTCTTATTTATAATGGTAGAAACCCAGACACGCGATAAACTTTGCAACGATATCGTCTAGACAATAAAATTTTTTTTTTCTAGATGACTAATTTTAAATTGGAGATTTTATCTAAGTCAATTCCCACACTGCGTTGCCTACTATTTTTTTCTTTTTTTGGTTTGTAGGCAGATTGCAGCTAAATAAAATTGATAAACTATAATTTTCTGACAATTTAATCTATTAAATAAAAAATATTTTGAAACCCACAGTAGCACAAACCATTATAAATTATTATGTTCTCGGATACATTCGGTTTCTTTTTCTAAGGATTGTAATTTAACTATATGTAAATGCAACTAAGGAAAATTTTTATTTAAAAAGAGAAAGGGGAGGTATGGAACAAATTTTTTATTTAAATTATACAGTAAGGAATGGAACATTCACAAAGAATAAAGAAACTATAAAGTAAAATACGCCTTGCGTATTAGTGCCTTTAAGATTTCTAAAGACCGAAACCTTGGTAAATTATTTATTATTAGTACATAATCCAAAATCATAAATTGCTAGAATTATTTTTATTATGTAGTTAATTTTCTCCAGCGAGTGTGGGGGGCAGAGCTAGCAGAAAGCAATTTATTGATATCTTCACTATGAAACACCAATTTAGTACGCGCAATTATCTCTTACAGGAAGATGGCTTGCTGGAGGTTTCTCACGAGGAACAAAAGCATATTTGTGCTAGAAATGATGAAATTACCCATAATTCCAGCTTACTGCTGAGGCGTGTATTACTCTCATTTTTAAAATGTCCTTAATTAAGCGAAGTAGTCATGCTGCTTAACCAGCAAATATACACAAATTTATTTTGAAGAGCTTACTTATAATCAGTAAATTTAAAGTAATTTTGTTTTATACCAGAGTACTATATTAAAATGATTTAGCTGCTATTTCAAATTGTAGAACTCCAATATATTTTCATAAAAAAGAACACCATACAAGCCGAATTTCTGATAGTTACAACAATGCAACATGTAAGGAGAGCACGCAGTTTTTATAACGCTTCCTATTTGGATATGCACTGAAATTCTTAACTTAGCCTGAGGATAGAGGAATTGAGATTAATGTATGCCAGCTTCAGTGATTCCCAAACAAGGTTGAAATCAGTCTCTCAAAGAGAATGATTATAAATGGTAATTCAGCCGCGTATTTTATGAACAATAGAATTCTGCATTATGATGAGTATTTGATAACAAGGATGTGAGATTCGAGAATTTATTTTTGGCAGATGCTATTTTTTAAAGTTCGTCATGATGTCTCATTGGATAAATAGAGAACATTATTGCCATTGTGAGAGCTGATCAACCAGTTCATATACTACTAAGTCTGGAAACTAATATGATTATTTTACTCCTCCAAGTAAGAATTACAACAAGATAAATTAGTTCCCTTGACTTAATTTCAATACAGAAGAATTTTTTTTTTTAAGGTTGTCGAAAAAAGTGTTTTCAACATGAAATCCTAAAACATACTATTTATATTTATATACGTGATTTAGTATTCCCCTTTTCTCCAGATTCCTTCTTCAAGTACATATGTAATATTTACCAGTTAAAGAAGACAAGACATACTTTAAACTCTTACATTATCTCTCATACAGTTTTTCGTGTGAGAAAAAGAACCAAGTGAAGAATCATAGAATGCATGGTGTGGGCAATTTTTTTTTCTTTATAATTTATTGCAAGAACCAAACATTTATTGTCTCGATCAATGTGCTCGATTGCAATAGTGAAGGTTTGTTATAAACCGGAATCTTCTGAACTACGGTCTCACATTCTACTTTTAAATGATGAAGCAAGTTGGTTTTTCAATTATATACAAGAAACAGGTTGGAACATTTACAATCCCACATCAAAACAATTGAATGTACAACAGTAATGCCATTCATTTAAAAGTTGGTTTTATTCGATAGCTTCAGGAATTTATTCCGTTGGTCAAATATAATTAAGTATTTAAAAATTACTTTAACAATTAGAAAAAAAGGAAAAAACACAACCTTAGAAACATCAGTTTCTAAATCAAGAATATTATTATTTTACGTTATCATATTTGATGCAATTCAAAATATATCATTTGTAACGGACTAAATAAAACGCAACCTATTAAAAATAGAGTCATATAGATTTTTCCCATCTAAGTTGATATTTTTGCATCGAATTATGTTTTTAATGAGGTGCAATTTGAACGTAACTTTTGGTCCAACCAATATTCAGACGCGTTAGAATCAATCAGTTTTTCGAGTTGGATTTTTATAACAAAAGGAAGGATGACTTTAAATAATTTCATCCAAGAATCTAAGGATGGCATATTTAGTTCATCATGTAATTTAAAAAGAAGAATGGATAGAATTTCTTCTATCTCAGACTAACTTCGAAATAAAAACGCAAATGAATCACCAGTTCCTTGAAAAATAAAGAATAATTCATGCGATGTGAATCAATTACAATGATCCTCAATATATTTAGAGATGTACAACATTTACCACATTTTGAATCAATGTAGATTTTATAGTAAAATAAATTCTCTGTCCTCATAAAATATGGAAAATGTAACGCGTGGATGAAAACAGTTTGCCGCAGTGATAACAAAAATTGAGTAAGGTTTGGTTGTTTTGTCCTTGGAACAATTCAACGGGGCGAATCCAAAGCACCCTGAGAACAAAGAAAACGAAAAAACAGCACAGCCGTTAGAGCTGGCCAGCTGTTAGTTTCTTTAGTCCATGGGCATTAGATCGATACATTAGTTCCATAATGTTTCAAAAGCTGAGTAGAACTATACAGTCTTTGCTCCGAAATACTGATTTGACTTCCTATGAAACATTGCGTTAAATAAAGTTATGAGCATTTTAAATAAAAATACTGTAAAGATTGTCTCATTAGAATCATGTTATATAGTTACGAGATTAAAAATGAAACTATCAAAATAAACAATAAACAATTTAATAAATTAAATTACCGCACAAGTTTGTTAAAATAATTGGAAAACCAAACAAATATACATTTATATTTACTGAAAACTAACTATTAATACATGGAAAAGTTTTCTAGCACACATTTTAAAATATTTAATATTTGTCCCGAGCACAGTAATTCTTATAAATAAAAGATTACGTATAATCTCCACCAGAAAAAGTAATTTTGAATTATTAAAACTTGTATAAGATGAATAACATACAACTTAAAAAATTTTCTACACGATTATCTTTCAACCGAATGATAACGCAAACGAAAAGGAATTTATTTGTAGCATTCTCAACAAGTTTTTCAAACTAAGAAAACATTTATGAATTTTGGTAATTAAGAGTGAGAATTTATAGTGCCCAGTACAAACTAACTCAAATGTTTATATACTGATTCAATGATTACTACAAAATTAGCCAGCTATAAATTATTTATTAGGTAACATATAAAGTTGATAAGAAAATACATGTTTGAAGTTTGCACTGCTATTACATAGTTTTTGCAATTAAAGCTACTCAATATTACTGTTACTGTGAATGATAACGTAATCTAGTATAATTTTTCACGTTTTTTATCTTCTTCATTATGAAAATCAATGCATGCCGATTTTTAGAATCTTCTACATTTGAATAAATTTACATCAAAAAGTTAAGACACGTGGCACCAACTGTGACTCCATATTTAATAAATGCAGATTTTAAATTATACTCCACATTGCGTGTTATAAGACAAAGGCAAACTATAAATTCGCAAAACGTTTGCACTTTAAGTCTAGTAGTGCCATACCTACATTTTAAACATCACTGAAAAAACTGAAAATTAATAAAAATAATACACTTTGAATAATAAACAAGCGGCTTAAATCTAAATGAATATTTAAAGACGATTATTATTCGTCATAAGTGATAAATGTTAAAATAAAGGGCCGCTGAGAAATTTTAATTCAATCTTCATAACTGAAATTAACAGTTTCAAAGCAAATAATCGCCCTTTTCAAACACGGAGAGTTAAAAAGTGAAAATCACAGCATGGAATTATATTCGCAATAAATCAACTCGATGAAGTAATTGTCACATATAAAATTGGTTAATCCATTCCATTTTGAAATTTTCATTAGCTTAATTTCCCTTTTGAAATTTTCATTAGCTTAATTTCAATTTTGAAATTTTCATTAGCTTAATTTCCATTTTGAAATTTTCATTAGCTTAATTTCCATAACCATTAGTTTCGGAATACAAGACAAAAACGCATGTAAACATTTAATAATGGCTCAATAGATTAACGTATTTCAATACTTTTTCTTGAAACTACGTTGTTTAAATTTGTCACTGTAATGTATTTAATGTATTACTTTACATATAACAAACAGATTCACACGAGGCACTCTTTGTCTCTGTATACGTTCTGCTATATTCCTTTTATTTATTCCAAAAGAAAAGGAAAAAAAGGAAGAATGTAATTCAGGTAAATGTATTATGCTTTAGTACATCCATGCCTCAATGTCTGACAAGAAGAGGTCAATGAAAGAGGAATACAATTGAATTTACCCAAGGTATGAAATTTAAAAAAAATCTCAGAACCAACCGCACACAACGTGGAAATTACTGTTTGCAGAACATCTTTGTTTCCCAAGAAGTAATAAAGCATTATTTTGCTACAAAATCTATGAACCAGAACGATGAGAATTTTCAATACATACTTTATGGAAACAATGATTTTCCTTTTTTTTTTGTTTGTTTGTTTTACGAGGATTTAAAATAAATAATTAGACTTTTTAATAATGATTTTATTCCTTTGAAAATTGTTTCACTACCTAACAATAGCAAAGTGCACTTCGATTAAAATTGACGAAACTTATCCGCTGATACTTTAGTATATGTGAAAATCTTACTAATGACGACAGTAATAATAAAAATAAGTCTTTTCTTTTCTAAGTATTTTAAGGCTTTATTCTCATACAACAATAAAGGGATAGCTTGAGAAATAGCAAATAAAATTATTGTACCACGCGAAAATAAACATTAATTCTTAAATTTTATTTTGTTGTAAATTTTTTTTCTTCTCTCACATCAATAATTTTGCTTGTGAGAGTACAGAAAGTTGGCAAATAAAGATATTCCAGGGATTATATGACAGACCCATAAATGATCCGATATACATTTGATAATTAATAATATATTTTAATAGAATAAACTAAAAATTTAATTTGGAATTTAATGAGATCCACGGATAATAAAATTTTAATTTGGAATTTAATGAGATCCACGGATAATAAAATTTTAATTTGGAATTTAATGAGATCCACGGATAATAAAATTTTAATTTGGAACTTAATGAGATCCACGTATAATAAAATTTATAACGAAATTCTTTGATGCATATATATTTGATATATTATATTTTTGAAGCTCATATTTTGAAAAATCTAATCAAACAAAACATAAAGTTTTTAGATAGATTTTAATTAAATTTTTCTTGATAAGATATTAAAAAAAATATTGTAATAAATCTTTTAATTTCAAACACTTTAATTTTTGACAAAAAAATTAATAACTGCACACAAACACACAAATACTCAATGCTATAATTCAATAGCAACATATCTTATTAAAATTAACATAAATTTAAAAATCTTTCACACATAAAAAAGATGGCAAACGATTCAAAGGTAGTTATAATTTTTTTTTAATGAATGAGATAAAAAAAATGAATTTATAATTTGTTTACTGATAAAAATTCGCTGAATAAGCTAATAAGCGACTTAAAAAAGGATTATATAACCATTGAAATTTAAAAAAAAATGTATTTGAAAAGAATGAAAGATGCTAAAATTCACTGTTTTTACAGTTGCTATATCAAAAAATCAAAATTAGTCCCAAATATAGCAAGTGATATAATATAACATAATATAGAGAGACCATAGGGCCAAAACTTTTAATCACAGACACACACAAAAATGTAAGAAACGAAATAAAATTAAAGTGAATAAAACTACACACACATGGGGATAAAAAAAAAGAAAAGAAAAAAGAAAGAAAATGAGTCAATTCGAATTTTACATAACTCTTTTAAAGCTGCCCTTCGGCTAAACGCAGGAAGGCTTCCGTAAATAAAAAGCCTTTGATTAAGGTACTGTTGCGACAATTTACTAACAGCATCCATAAGTGATGCCAAAGATTAAGTTAAGCGTGTCTCCCAGAGGCCATCCTTTGCTCTGAAGAGCGCATCATTTCAGGATTCTTAGTTCAAAGACCTTATTGAAACACATAAACTGAAGTTCAAATCATTTATGATAACTGAAAACACAAAAAGCCCTCATTGAACAAAATTTACCAAATAATAATAATTTTGCTCAACAATAAACTAATAAGCTAAAAAGACATGACAGACAATTGAAAATTCAATGTAGTGAAATATGAAATATACATTTTAAATAATACCTTTTTATTTAATGTTAAAGTGAATTTAATGTTAAGAGAGTGGAAAAGGTATAATTTAAAATGTTTCATATTTCTTCAATAAACAGCTGGAAGATGTGGACTCCTGCACCGCTGCTTTGAGAAAATATTTTCAAAAACTTTTGTGCACGTTTCGATTTTTCATATCTAGTCAGATATTCGACATCACTACACAAAAGTTACATAGCAACTAATTCTAATTTAAGTACCACGTAAAAAAATCTTTTTAGTGTACATAGTTCAAAACCCACAGTTTACAGTGTCAGCAAGTGACAACTATTAGGATAATTAGGTGACAAGTGTAAAGATCAAAATAAAAATTAAAAAATGTTTTGTGCGTTTTAGATACAATAGTTTAAAGGAAATCAAATTGAAATGCCATCTAAATATAATTTATCTTTTGTTTAAAATTCAATAGTGTAAAATTATAAATGACCTTCTTTATGATCAGATGTCGTAACAAATAATGTGTGAATAGATACACTTAAAAAATTAAAAGCATACTAATTTAGATTAAAGCAATTTAATAAATCAACAACAGCGATCAATATAGCTTTATTATAACAATCTAATAATTCATCACTGAATATTAAACTCAATCAGATCTTAAACAAAACTTACAGCAAAAACTCTTAAATAAAATTTAACATTTTATCAATTCTTGCTATTTTTTTTTTTCGATTCAGTAAACTTTACTTTTTTTGCTCTAATTTTAAAGACATTGTAAATTACCATATTTTTACAAACGACAGAGTAATAAATTAAAAACAGGCATCAATAATTTTCTTTTAACTTAATCCCTTAATAAATGTGAATCGTTTTTTAAATGCTTATTGGTTGACTGATCAACGCAGGATTAATGCCGAATCTTTCTAAAGAAATGAATAAAATTAAAACATGAGATGGCTCCATATCTAATAAAAAATAAGCTTATTATCAAAATTGTTTATGAAAATCCTATTAAAATGCATATCAAAATAAATATTCCGATAAACTAAGAATTTACCCTATTCGGTTCAGTAGTTTAATAAACAGTTTCAACTCTGAGAAAAAAAATTTTTTTTTCCCCCTTCTTTTATCATGTCATGACAGAACATTAACAGGGTGGGATCTAAAAAGAAGAAGCGATGTGGAAACAAAACACAGACTTTTGTCAACAAATTGGATCGTATCTTTCTAAATAACAGATTGATTTCTACTATAGAAGCCTTTCTACTACCCAAGGAAATAGGTTAAGAATTAGGCCACATGCAACTGAGAGATAAGAAGTTATACAACAAAACGAAGATTTCCTTCCCGTTCAGATATGTATCGAAGACACAATTGATCAGAGAATGATCTTAATTTCATCATTTAAATAACACGCTTTTGATTTTAGTTTTTTATTTTGTTTTTCATCCAGGGGCATGCCACGATTTGAACAAGGTGATAGAGTAAGTTGGGCAACACATCTATAAAGAACGGAAAAGTCGTTTGACGAGGAACATCTTAATCGGCACAGTTCTCAAGAAATGATGATTAATGACGCAGAAACATAATTTTAGGAAATGGGAGAAAAATTAGGGCCAAGATGAAAAATTAATAACATTTTCCTGGAAGCAAAATATAATTACACTAGCGTTTTTTTACCTTTTTCCATTGGTTAATGAAGCACGAAACATTGTATTATTCATTTGGAATAACGTAATATAAAAAAAAATCAACATTGTATTGCTAATAATAATGTTTAAAGTTTCTTCTGATATCGGCGAAATATTCCTAATCGTCACCCAAGTTCACAACGAAATGGTTCATAGCATCCATAAAAAAATGGAACTATATAGAAACATTTATCACAATTTATTATATTAATTCGGGTTTTTAATTCATTAAAGTTTTAATTTTGCATTTTTTTTCAATTAAAAGAGTATACATTCTGTATTTGAATCCAGGATCTCTACTTTTAAATGTCATAGATTAAAATTATCATTGAAAACTGAAGGACACTAATGTAATAAAAATAAGCAATGCTAGCAAATATTAAGTACTAAATAGCCAATAATTAAAAAGAAAAATATTCAAGGTAAACTGTGCAGAACCGGCGATTTTAAAATTAATATTTGTTTCTTAATTCATTGAACCTATTTTTGTAGCAAAGACAAGGCTCAGACGTCAAAAGTGATACAAGAAAGACGTTCCAAGGTACTTAATTCTTCTTTAGGTACAGAAAACTACGGATTTCCGGAATAGGAAACACCATCCAATTAGCCTGCTTTGAATACTCGTCATTTAAAGAATTAACTGAAGCGTTGAGGGGTACAAAAGACGAACTGCATATAAGTACCTTAAGCGAGTATGTCTTTTACACATTCAACATTTCTTTCTTATGGTTGGTGGTCATTAAACTTTGGGGAAATGAATCAAAATACACTGGTATTATTTTGTGACAATAAAGCTGTTGTTTCAATGCTAATACTCTTTAAATACATATGTTACTAATTCATATCAAAGCACATGGATATATATTTTGAAAACATTTCAGGGCACATTTATATTGATATTTCCAATCATCAAATTTCTTGATTACATTCAATAAACAGCAATAACACAAAAACATTATTTCAAAGGTAAATAGAATACATTTTAGAAGGCTAAACTATGAATACTAATTATAAATAAAAAAGAAAACATGTTGTACATATTAATAGATCTAAAAACTTACAAAACTCATGATCATTTACATATTTTTTATTTATGAATAAGACAATGAATTACACTTTGTTTACCTGGATTTTATAATCAACATTCAGTTAAAATTCCTTACTGAAGCAGATAAAAATAAAAATTACGCTAAGGTTTTCCCTTAGCGTAATTTTTATTTTTATCTTATATGCATCGAAAACTTATGCAACTTATATGCATCGAAAACTTA
>BPLQ01000149.1:134657-174742 GCA_021605075.1 Caerostris darwini
CTTATATGCATCGAAAACTTATGCAACTTATATGCATCGAAAACTTATGCAACTTATATGCATCGAAAAAATCCTACTTATTCAAATTCTAGAATAAACAAATTTATAATCATAGATGGAATCTTTATAATTATTATTAGTTTATTTACTACAGTATTATTAGTTTATTTAATTTTTTTTGAATGAAATAATTTTTTGCTTTATCTTCAACTGTATCACACAAAAATTTTTTTGTACCTTAACAAAATGAATAAACAAGCACTTTTAATTCGCTTTTTAACTTAGCTTCAGTTACGGTACTTAACGCAACTACCACGTCGAAAAAAAAATATATTAATTCATTATTTAATAAATATTATTAATCTTATTCAGTTAAAAAAAATTCCATTAATTAGTTGCTTAATAGACTATGAGATTTTGAAAATATGTTATGAAAAGATCTCTCAGAGAGAAGGCTAATTTCATAACTTTTTTATTATTCAAGGCCATAATTCAGTCTGATTTATAACTACAGTTAATTCATTATTTTCACAAAAAATTTGGAATTTTTAAAAAAAAAAGTTATATATTTGTTATCCACATGGAACTTTCTTGCGAAAAATAGCAGACGCTTGTAGAATATATATATGAAACATCCAGGGGAACGAACTATATAAGAGGCAACAGATAACGATTCAGTTCCCTCTTTTCCGGCTTACATAAAAAATTATCACGCGAATAAAACCATCTGTTACATTTTTTTCTTTCAAAGTGAAAGGTGCCACAGGCACCGGTCCTCATAGGAAGTGGTTGAGTAGCAGGGCCTTATGCACTGCACTCATAACCCCTCCCCCAGTTCCATGACCGACTGTCTAGTTCTGGTTACAAATACAGTAAGAGAGGGGGAAATCAATAGCGCAGGTGATGTTTAACTATCACAATGTGCCTTTTAAAAGCCTGGTTTTTCATCTGCTAGTACAACAAAGAAATAATACTTTGAACATTTCCAAATGAAAAAAGAGTTTTCACTTAGTTCTGAATAATAAAAGCAAAATTATACTTTAAACTGTAATATTTATATAATGTGTTATATTTTTTGTTCTATTTTCTAACAGAGATAAACAATTACAACAAGTCTTATATAAATGCCATATTAAAAAAAAAAAAGTTTTTTACATTAAAAATGTATCGATAAAAATAAAAGTGTGTAAAAATAAGGCAAAAATATGGTTTTGAAAATATGATTAATTACAAAAATGCTTTATATAGGTCCAGAATGATCGAAAATGTTACACAATAAATTTCTTTTAATATATCTGATTTATCTAAAATTATATATAAATGCAATGATGAAAAGTAAAACTTGCTTTATTTGCTTGATAATAAGTTTTCAACTACTCGCCTAGCTCTATCGAACAAAAGATTTTACAATTCACATAAAACAAATGGAAAAATCTATTAAAGGATAAAATATCTACAAATTTTTTAAGTCATAGAAAGGTGACAGACACAGAAAAAATTATTCACATTACTAATCACAAATGAAATTCTGCCCAGTAAATAGAATTCAATATTTTTTCTAAGTACAGATAATTCAATAAAAGTTAAAAGACAAATACCAGTAAATAATTGATTGTTTTTTTGACGACAACTACATGTAAAAAAAAGAAAAGGTAGTAATAAATTAAGTACTGCAGTTGCAATAATGCAGCTGAACGAAAAAATGCCGCATTATTACACACCGCTGTACTAAATTCAAAACTAAGTAATTACTAAATGAAAAATAACATCTCTTAAAATAAGAAGTACATTAAGTAAAAAAATAACGAAATCCCATCGAAATTTTAAATATATGTTAACATAAACAAAAGTATCCAATGATAACAATTCGAACATGTCGAAACACTATTTCTGAAATGTCTTTTAGTTCATGTTTAGAAATCGTATATATATATATATATATAAGGTAAATTATATTCCGGAGTCATATTTATACTGCATATTTCTCTTACATATTTACTCCAGTTTTGAGAGAAGTAAATAAGACATACCCCGAAATACATTAATTTTATCAATAGTACACTTAAGTGGATAAAATATAAATTTTGATAGTTCATTGCGAAAGTGGGGTAAATTTATTTTACCTTACATCAAAATTCTTAAGAATAAATTTCGCTGGTTTAAAAAAAATGATAAAATTTACCAAGTTTGTTCCTGTACCTAAATAGTAAAAAAATTTCATATAATGTAATTACATTAAGACAATTAACCAAAACTATATCTTAAATGATAATTTAAAGTATTAATTTATATTAATATCAATGATAAAATTATTTTTATATTAAAAACTATGAAAGATTCCATCTATAAATAAATTTTCATTAGATCTACATAAACAATATGTATATTCGGAAATTTAATATTTTATAATTATGATAATTTTGTAACCTATTAATAAATTATTTTATAGCAAAATTTATTTTTTAAATTATTATCTACATATGTTAACATTAAATTGATTAACATAAAAAAAATACATATGTATTCAAAACAAATTTTTAAGGCGTGACTTTCCCACTTCAATTTTATTTTTTTTATTATCCATGAAATTAAAGCTTTATAAAGGTTAGTCTGTACATTAGTTATTTGCTTTTTATGTACTTTTTAAATATTCAAATGAAATAAAACCATATGCCGATTAATTTGCTCTATTATTTATCGGTTTTATTATTTGTTCTATTCCAAAACCTAGAAGTTTTTATTATAAAATTTTGAATTAATATAAAATTAGGATTTAATAAATGAAACCCCATTATTTCTCATGAAAAACTAAAGTAGAAACCAAATTATGCATTTTTGACGCTTTAAATAGACATTTAAGAATACGACAAAAAAAGAAAAAATCATTTTTATCAGAAAACTAACTAAAAGTAAACTTTAACTTTTAACTTTAACTTAACGGCATTCGAAAAAGGAAATAAACGTATTGAATAAAATCAATCAAAACATATAAAAATTGAAACACGACGAAATTAATATACTTATTACTGAAATTTATATTGTGTTGTGTACATTTATATGCATATAAATATTAAATTATTTGTATTGATGGAAATTCATTAAAAAAATAACACCTGCAAAGAGAATATTAACTTAGATCTATTCAAAATCAAAGTGCGACATTGACATACATGTCCAACATGTACCTTCAAATTTTACAAAATCTGAAAAACTTAACATTTCAAAGGGTATCATCCAAAAAACTTTGTTTTCTAAGCTTATTTACATATTTTTCTAATATATATTCTCATAAATCATTTTTTTCAAAGACATTAATGCATACATATGAAAAGAAATTTTAAAAATTGAATTAATTTCTTTTTTATTTAAAACAAGATACCTTCATACAAATTTTTACTACACTCGATTAAATATTTTATTAATAATGCTGTAAAATTATTATTTTATTATTATTTAATTTATTTCCATATTTTACATCTTGTTTGAGGTGCAGAGATTTTATTATGCAGACGCATAAAGAGATTTTCACAAAAATATGAAAATTTAAAACTTTAAACTATTGGCAATTCCCATAAGGTACAAAAATACTGATGCAACAACAACAACAACAAAAAAGGGCTATAATGAAAAGAGTTGTCGGGAACAATACATTTTTAACACAGATATCTTCACCTCATTCGAAGGCAATAAAAAACCTGGTAAGTGCAACTACAAAAAAATACCAAGTTAGAAAAACCAGATCACAGCTAATTGACAGGCATAAAAAGAAACTATTTACTTACTTTCGGCGGTGGTCCGTCAGGTGGTAAAAAATTCCTATAAGAAGTATAAGCAGTAGCCATGCTGCGGCTCAAACAAAACAATGAAAGGGATCACACGAAGATGTGCAAAGAAAGTGCAACATTGCTTCTAGTTCGCGGAGCGTTGAAAGGACAATGCTTTTTGAGTCGGTAGTCACCCGTGACGATATAATCGCAAACAGACAAAAGTCGACATTCCCACCGCAATAATAATTGCGCGATAACCGCCGTGACAATCACCCGCGCATGCGCATTACGTCGAGCACCCAACAAAGCAGAACGTTAAGACATCCTCCATCCTTTTTGGAAAGCCGGCATCCTAACGATCCCCCGACTCCAAGAAAGAAAAGGATGCTACTAAGCTTCCGGAACAGTGAACCATCAGAAAGATGGAAATAAATATATCCTTTAATGCAAAAAAGGCCCCCCCTGCTTGATAATAGCACGTCAAAATTGTCAGATGTCGTTTAACCCCTTTATACTTACACAGGTGTAGGTATTAGGATAAGATTTCCTTTCCCCCAGGTTGTAGAGGTTCCGCTCTCTTTTACAAGGATTTATTTCGAGGTATAAATAAAAAATCAATAAATAGATAATGATACGGATATTGAAAATAAAAATAATACATGCAGAACTAGCGACAGAATTAAGTTCAGAAGAAGAATTAAAATAAAATAATAAAACGCTTAAGATACAAAACGAAGACAAACATAAGATTAAAAAAGCAAATTAAGTCATTGGTAGCAATTGGGAAACTCGCATAGCCTTTAAATCGATCATATTGATTTTTGATCTCAAAGTTAAATGAGACGTCGTGACCTTGAAATCTTGACACACTATTCCCAAAGTTATAATGTAAACCTTAATTATGATTCCGCCCATTTAATTGATCTCTTTCAACATTCCAAACTTAATCGCTTGCCGAATTGTTTGTTTATTCAAATAAATTACCTATGAAGTTCTGAAAACTATAAAGTATCACTTCCAGCAATCGTAAGTAGGTCGAACTTATGCTCGATACTTCTGAGTTGGTCAATGACAATTGCAAGAGTGGAGATGCACTACTGGAGACGTAAGAGCTATTTATATGTTCCCGCTCAAAGTGCATGACACAGATAGCAACTGCAAAGGAAGTGGAGGCAGAAAGTGACACTAATGATAAAATTATTTTGGAGTAAAGTCATATTTCGATGAATATTTCATTGGAAGAAAAAAAAAATCTTAAAAATAGCAATAAATATTTATAGTTAGAAATGTGATATCAATAAGTTTAATTTTAAAAACAATTAACCAAGTAAAATAAAATAAATCTTCTTTTAATCCTTAGAAGAAGAAAAAAAAAGAAAGAAAAGTTTTATGCTCAAAATGTATCGGACATTTTTAATTAAAAAAAAAAAATTAAATTATTCCTAATTTGTGCTTCCAATAAATATGAAACAAAATCACATTTTAAACATTGGCCGAAGCTTTTCTTTTTATTCAACGCTTAAATTTATTGAAATTAAATAAAATACTTTTCCATCAGGAGGTAAAAAACGAAATGGAAATTTAAGTACAAAATTTTTAGAACACAAAGATTTAATTACAAAAATACCAGTGACAGAATCCTTAATCTTCTAATGTGAAAATAAACTGCATTTTGATCAAATATATAGGTAAATACCCCTCCCCTCCCTCAAAAAAATATATATATGCTCAAAATGTATCACGCATACATAAACTATTTTACGATTCACTAAATAAATAAAAGCGAAAACATTCATTTGATAATACCATCTGTAATTTGAGAACTTTTAACTACAAGGATAAAAACAAAGAAACAGCTATGGCTCATTTAAAAATCATTTCTACAAATGGGAAATAAATCCACAGCAAAAAAGAAAAAGTAAGACAGTAGTGAAGCTAATTGTGCAGATACAGCAGCGATAACTTACACGACTTGATTTCTCACACTTTGAAAATGCTATTTACTTGGTCTCTATAGATAATAAAATAAATTATCAACCAAAATGCCAATTATATTAAGGTTTCTTAAAGTGAACCATACATAATTAAGCTCAAAGAGAACACACACTATTTGTTAAAACTGAAAAATATTTCTTAAGATGACAAAAACAAATAGATACCTTATAGATTAAGTTAAATTATTATCTATTGATTCCGTAACTATACTCAGTGCTTCTATTTGAGGTAAGATTATGCAGATGTTCCGAATTCGCAACTGTTATGTCTACACACAAAGTTTATCACCTTTCCGGAAATAATACTTATCAGCAGATACCCATGCGACATTAACATACAAAAAATATTTTAACGAGACTCGCAAGACCTTTTTGTGGGATAAACACACAATGATATGCTAGTCATATATATTTGCAGTGACTCACACGAAAGGAAGTGTTTTATCCTTCCATCTTCAAAGTGAACAAACACATCGTGAAGGAATTGCAAAATTACAATACAGGGGCCGGGAGAAACGATCGCAATTCTTTCGCATTTTAATCACACCTAATCGTTTAGTTAAACATTTTAAAACCTCATAAAATTAAGTTAACATTCGTTGTCCTTAAGATTTAATTAAAGCGTTAACCTTTTTCTCCTTGATTCCGACGTACTATATCTTCAAACTATCTTGCAAGCAAATTCCTTTGTCTACAAATCATTAAGCTTTCTTTTCTCTTAGCTCAGTTTTCTATTATCTCCAAGAAGGATGGAGGGGAAAGGGGGTAGAGAATCCTCCGGTCATTGATGGTGAATTATAGAAGGATTGGAGGACGAACTTTGTGATTTGAATTAAAGAGTAGTCTTGCATCATACAATTCAACGAAAGTGTAAGTAGTCATTAAATACCTCCTAGACACGTCTGCGAGAAAAAGTTAAAAGTCAGATAATGCTTCTGTTTCTGGCTTTCATCTCTTGAGGCAATGCAACAATACTTTATTTTTTATACGCCTTAGGTCATACTCCCACAGAAAGTCGAATTTGTACTACACAAATATTTAATGTTTAAAAAACTTATTTTTTTTGGACAGGATTTTCTTTTTCACCCTTAAGTTTACTTTTAAAAATAAAAATAAAACTCAATTATTTAAACTAAATAAAGATTTGATTACATATATATATATATAAAGACAATTAATAGTTGACAACGTAGTATATTTAGTAAAAGAATATTAATCATTGTTGACAAATGACAGTAGCACAAACTTCAAAATTAATTTTCACTTTATCAATATTTTTGTTGTTGATTTAGATACATCAAATATATCCAGAAGCATAACAAAATAATAGCTACTTACCGGAAAATATATCCATGACCAGAACTAAATTCTAAAATAGATATTTATGGTCCTAATATTCCACAAGGAATCAAAAATAAAATAGATCAGTCTCTTTTATGATGTAGAAAGAAGATGAATTCTCTCAAACATTACTAACTCAAAACCAAAAGTGTAGTGAACAAAGAAGAAATGCGATATCTATCGAAACACACCATCCCTTTACACGCCATAACATCAATTGAATGCTAAGTCAAATAATAAGAAACTCATTAAAACTTAATAAATATTTTTTTTATAGAATATTGCATAAATACATACTAAAAAACGAGTGTATGACATATTAAAAAACCTGTTTTTTGGTGTTGTTGACTTTATAAATTAACATTTCCGTAATATCCGGTCAAATACATTAGATATGCAAGACTAGACACAAAAGACTATTTTGGTCCATACGATGTTAGAAACATAAAATTATCCTACGCAATTTAATCAAGCTAGCCAAGAACAGGCAAAGAAAAGAGCGCGTGGTTTTTCCATGGTGGTTACTTGTAATACAGAAAAAAGTTGTAATGTATGACAGGTCTGTCCTTATAATTAGGAGAACTGGAGTAAACGGAAACAATTTCTCTCATCAGGTCAAATTGACGAGTTAATGGAATTGAACGCGAGCTTGATTTTTGTTTCTTCTGAAAGCTTTTATTTCGGTTACAGAATGTCCTTGAAAAATCGATATCCCATAATTTAAAACAAATAAATGCAATGTTTGAATCAATAAAAATAATACCTGCGTTATTTAAATAAACCTGTCTTTTAATTGAAAAGTTATACTTTTATTTTAATTATAAAATTAAAGCATTTAAAAGGAATGCAGACATTTAAGGAAATGTCGGAACTTTTATTACGCATTGACAAAAATGTCTGACTTCAAATAAATAAACATTGATTTCCTCCCCCCCCCCCTTCCTTGAAAAAGTAGCTTTTTTTTTTTGCGTTTTCAGCTCAGAATTGAAAATATCATCCAAAACTAAATGCTTCTGAAATAAATACCCGCTTTGATATTACCTCGTGGGTTTACTCAATCGCAGAACCATTTATAAATTTTGATACAGAAATGGTTTTTTTTTCATTCGTTTATTTTATATATTGTTTTATTTCATTTTAATACATCGACAGCGATGACGACTAAAAATGGGACTTTTCAGTAATGCCTCAGATAATTTTCAAAAGTGTCCAATAGTAAGCGGAGGAAGGGAAGGCTTAAGTGGCAAACATTACAGTACTACTTGCCAATTTAAACGCCCACAAACATTACCATAAAATTAACATCAGCAAAGAATCCCATTCGCAACTATAGCTGCAATTATAATGTTATGAAGTAACGTAGCAATTATATATATAAAAAAAAAATCGGGAAGTTTTCATTTCAATGGAGTTAGTTAATTTAGAGATCGTACCAATACGTGCGTTGAATTTATTTATTACAAATTAGATTTAATGTAGGAAAAAATTTAATTTTTTAAATATATAACGCTGCGCAGTTTCTGCAATAAAAATATAAGCACTGTAAGTGCAAAAAAGTTCATGAAAACTTATAACGAAAGCTTATACATACAAATATTAAATTTATCCATTAAATTTAATCCTTATTTAAGTCAGTAATTCGCAGATTAATAGTACTTTTTGATAACAAAGAAAAAATTTAATGGGGATAGTATATTTATATGTACACATTACTGAATAAGAATGAACGTTACTTGATTAGAAAATTTATAAAAATATTGCATAACATTTTCTGTTTAATACGAAAGTTGGCACTTTTTTTCTCCAAATCAATGGAGTTACTTGCGTAAACTTGTAAAGGTAGTAGACAAATATGGCTTTAAAAAAATTTCTGTAGGAGTATTTATGGACTACGGAAAAACTAATAATCTAAAGATTTTGATAATTTTCGAAATAGTTTGCATCTTAGCATCGATTAATTTCAAATATTTTCAGATGAATAGTTAAATCTAATTCATTGAATATAGTAATTTAATAAAAATTATATAATTATACATTGTTTAGGTTAAAAAAGCCGAATCTACTAGTTTTATAAAAAATGAATAGAAAGGGAAGCGAAGCCTAACTTTTCTAAATGACAGGCTCTTAATCTTAAAAAGAAGGGCTCAGAGGTTAAACCCACATGCTACAGATATCTTTATGTATGCAAACTAGCAAATCTGACAATGCTTTGCTATGGCTAAATCTGAGTATATAAAATGAATTAAATAAATGCAATTGAAGTTCTATAACAATACAATTATTCAATTAAAATGACATGAATTGAATTGTGTGTGGAAATTCATGTCATCCCCCTATCCCATTGCTATTTTGTTTTTGATATATATATATATTTTCTTCTTTAACTTGTAAAATTATGTGGTTCCACGGAAATTCAATTTTGCTGTATTTCATTTAACAACTATTTGTATTCAAATGTCCCAGGACAAAATATGCTTTTCCTTTAAACAGCAATCGAAATGTGAAATAATCCAATCTTCACTTAGCACTATAAAAACAACAGCACTATCGATCGGATTTCATTCAAATCACTCTCTAAACACTCCCGTCACTAATAAGATCAAACTGTAAAATTTTCAGCGAAATCGGTCAAGTAGTTTTTGAGTCTATAGGGAACACACATACGAACATTGCCTTTCATTTAATGAAAATTAAATAAAAGGCCTTTTATTTAATATGAAAGATTTCTTTTTTTTTCTTCTTGCTGACAACCTCTGCAATCCACGAGTGACTCTTACAACTTTTATTGTTTATTTATAAACAAATAATACGTGGGATCTGCGTATTATTTGTGTGAGAGTATCTGTCACATACTTGAATGCTCTAAGATTTTGTAATTACTTACTCTCACATTGCTTCAAACAACTGTAGTTAATTTTTTTTTTTTTTTTTTTTGATAAAGAAAATTAAAAATGTTAAATTTAGTGCTTCGAAAACCGGACGCTTTTATATAATTTTAAATAAGGTAATTGTACAAGAAAATATACGTGTATACAATTCATTTTTTTTTTTCGGTGAAAACTATAATAAGTGTTGAGTCCCTCGGTGATATCCCCGGAAAAAAATCTAAACATCAAATTATTATAATAACTACCAAAGGAAAATGTTCAAAATTTGTAATGTAATTATCATCTCCTAGTGTTAATATGAAATACCAATTTCAATATAAATGCATCATAAATCTGAATAATTTTAATTTTACAGTGACTAGGAATTAACTTCGCTATCGAGGTAACTTCTGGTACAATATGAAAAATTTTAATTTAAGATTTAAAAAATAAAATAATAATATTTCTATCCAACTAATTTTTATAGCATTTGTAAGCAATATTTATTGCATTATTATCTACTGCAAGTAGTTCAACATCTTTTAAAACTAAGACATATATTTTTTTATTAAATTTTATATCTAAAAGACATATATTTTTTTTTTACAAGAAAAATATATGTCTTTTATTCTCCTTCTTTTGTCTTACGTTTTGTTATGTCTTTATATGTTGTATGTCTATGTCTTTTTATATTTAAAAATGACTTTTGTCCTTATGTGTCTTTGTTTTTCGGCCAATGTCTTTTATTTTCCCTCTCTCTTTAGCCAACGTAAGTATCCGTGCCTTTTTATGAAACTTAACTAACTTCAGTGCTATCTTTATGAATATTCTATTATAAAATTAACCTTCGCCATGGTATTCAATATAATAGCTATATTGAGAACCATGACTAATTAGTGTGGCACTGTATATGTTCCTTAGAAAATTCTTGACATCTAATGAACAGTTGAAAAATAAAGACACTGAATATTTAAGTTACAGTATAGAAATTGCAGCAAAGAAACTATTCAGTATAAGGTTGAACAATTTTTATGTAACGCTGTCTTTTATAGTTTAAGGGTTTTAAATAAACAGAATATTAGCCATAGATACTGAAAGATATCGCTGACCTCTGTGTGAAATTTACCTCTGTGATAGAGAATTACACCGCAACTTAGGGGCATTTTTTAATATATATTAAGAAATTTTTCAAAACTGTAGAAAAAATATTTACTTCAATTTCAGTTGCTGTATGAATATACAGTAGAGAAAAAAAAATGGAAACGTAATTAGAACTTGACGAGTGACAATTTCAGCATAAGTCACCTAAAATTCCAGCCAATATTGTATCGCAGGAATTCAAGTAGAAGTTCAGTAAATATTTTCCTTGATATTTATTCAAAGTAAATAATTAAGTTACACATTACAAAATAAATCGTTATTAATCATAAATAAACCATTAATTACAAATTAGATCTTTCATTTATAGTTTAGTTAATTATTATTATTTTGATAAAAAAAAAAAAATGTATATGACCGAGAATTACCCAAGGTTTACTACCAAATTTTTCCTAGATGAGAAACGAAACAAGTTATTTGTGATATAAATGAATTATAAATTTTTGAAACAAAACTAATTTTAATAATTGTCACGTATTATGATTTAATTAAAATCCATAACAGGGGCATTTATTTTGTGTTCAACAAAAACAGGAGAACCGTCTGAAACCTGTCTAAATTTCCAAAGAATGTATCTAATTAAAAATGAAATAACTTAAAGCTTTACGAAAAGGAAACAATTTTAACGATTTTATTGACATTTTCCCCATAAATGGTTTTGTTTTATTTTATTACTTAAATTTTCATAGAAAATCCTAATTGACCTGGCGAAAAAGTCGCCAATGTTGCAACCCGAAGTATATTGCCAATTCCTTAAGATTACCGTAATTCAATTCAAAGAATTCCCACTATCCCGTCTCAATGTTCGAAATTTGAAAACCACAGGGGTGAGACATAGTACGTGGGAGAAATAAACTTTTTATAGGGTTGTAGAAAGTATTTTTGTTTGTTAAACTCCACGTTGCTTTTTATTGTAAAATTTGCAATACCGCCTAAGAAAAGAAAACTAATTTATCAGACCAGAATTGACTCTAAATGAACAGTCGCATGTAGATTTATAGAAAAGTGGAGATATCAGACAATCAATCAAACAACTGCTGAAATGTTTGTTATTTTGTATACTTAATCACTTTATTTTCCTTTTATTTCCTAAAAATCTTAAATTTTTTAATTTGATCTGTAATCTTTTTTTTGGGCATCGTCAACGGACCCCTAATTGTACCTATAGCTTTAGCTTTTTCGATCTCTTGCTTTAATTGTTTTCCAAGCAAGAGGTGTTTTTCCTAAATTGTAATTTTCTTATCTTTTATTTTATTAATATTCTATAATTTAAGCAAATACATTTTATGCTAATTTATTAACTAAATTAAGATGTGGAGGTATTGTGGTTCTTAAAACCACCTAGGAACTCCGTAAAATGGTACGCCCGTTGCCCCCCAGACAATCAGAATGAATATAATAGGTCGAGAATGGCCAATGTTAGAGCTGAAGAAAGCTAAGATATTGCCTAGAACAGAGGAAAATCAACACCGCGTTATATGTGCTAGTAAGAACTATATATCACGAAATATATTCCAGTTACATTCGCCTAATGCTTATTGCGCTTTTTTATATAGCAGTTTTTGAAAATTTACGGAATCACATTTTCTAAATAAATAATATAATTGAAATATTATAAAATTTAGATAAATCTATATGATGTAACTTTATTTCTGCCAATTTATCGTTACTTGAAAAAAAGTGCATCAAATTTTAATAATATAGTTTTATAATTAATAAATCTTTCCTTACAACAATTGATCTAAAAATGGTATAATTCTGTAACAAAGTACGGTATATTTCTGTAATGAAGAAAACTGAGAACTTCTTTTACTTTTGTCAATGACAGAAAATTTAAAAATTTGCGTTAGGTTTCCGTAACTTTTACAATGCTTCTAATTTTTCTTCTGAATTAATAACTTTATTCCTACATTCGGTAATATCATACAAATTACTAGGAACAGTTTCAGACAACATATTGACATTTATTTTTGCATTAATAAAATAATTTGATGCTGTATCGTTGCTGCTGCTACTACATTACTGATTTTTTATAGGTCCATCTCGAACATCTGTACGATGCATCTTATCAGTTTTAATTATTTTCTTTTCATAAAAGTCAAATAAAATGGTTTGTATTGAAGTAAGTTTTATTTATTTATTTTTTTTTTTTACCATTATACTCTAGAAATATCAAAGTGTTTCATTAATCTAAACGAAAATTTCAAAATGCGATTAGAACCATAAATCTTTAAAACAAATTTCCTGCACTTCAATGTAGAATTTAGAATAATTTCTCGTGACATAATATCAGGATCGCGACCCACGTAATAACAGTAAAATAAAATTATTAAAATACTACTGCATTGATTTAACTAAAAAAACATTGACGATGAAAAATATGACAAGAATACTGCCTAAAATTTCACCATGTGAATTTCAATATACAGCGACAAAAAATTTCACGCAAAAAACAGCACTTCATATAACTAGACCAAAATAAAAAAAAGTGACCATATGTCATAAAAATTGACCTGCCGGACAGACCGTAATAGAAAACAAGCTACTGAATAATGGACCATATTGAATTAATTATCGCCATTTGGCGACCCGCTGATACTAAGGAAGTTTGAATTCATCTATACGTCTCGCTTATGGAATTGGCGTGGGCGGATGGCGGCTCAAATTCGCCAACCCTTTCCATGGGAGCGAGCCTGCCTGCCTGCAAGATGAACTTTAAGAAAAAAAAAAAAGAATAAAATTAAGAATGCACCAAATGTCATCACA
Source organism: Caerostris darwini (assembly GCA_021605075.1). Classification (NCBI taxonomy): domain Eukaryota; kingdom Metazoa; phylum Arthropoda; class Arachnida; order Araneae; family Araneidae; genus Caerostris; species Caerostris darwini. The sequence continues at coordinate 148,551 of BPLQ01000149.1, forward strand.
GATTAATATTTTCCAGAAAAATTTAATTTAATGTCATTTATATCAGCTTATACATTTTCATTAGATGATATTTTAACTAAGAATTTATCATATGTAGTAAAATCTAGTTTAACGTCTTCTTTGAGCAAGTTTTTTTTAAAAGCGGTAAAATTCCAGCGGCTTGTTTATCTCAAGCAATAAAAATGATTCTGTCAGTAACATTTTATCTACAACAGCACATTGAAAACAGAACCTGATATTAAGGGAAAGAATAAAACTATTGTACTCTATTCAAAATTCAACAACACTACCTCTCTTATGTTAATACCGCTCCACGTTAAACTCCAGGTAACAACATTACTTCAAAGGAAAGAACCCTCTTTTCAAACACTTCGAATGAGCTTTGCAGCACCAGAAAATCACCCGCTGTTCGCAAACATATATATTAAACGATTTTTATCTTAAAAATTCGTTCTTTCAAACAGAGCAAGTTCCCCGTTGGCAATGGAAGTGATGAGAGTTTTTTCAAAGGCACCCTATAGACTCGGAAAGCTTTCACAGGTCCTAAGAACTCCAAGGGGAGAGCAGTTAAATGAATTAATTTGAATTGATTATGCGTATCAGTAACCCGCACTACAGCAGGGATGTGCAACTGTTTGCATTTAACATGATCGGCACGACAAATTAGTTGTGATTTATCTACATGACAAGTTAGTTGTAATTGATTTTCTACGTGAAGAAATAATTGAGATCTATAAATTTCTATATGCCGTCTCTTTTCTTTTTTACAAATTAACATTTCTATTAATCGACGACAAATGACAGGCAAAATCTTAGCATAAACACGATTTAAACAAAATAATTCCTCCTATTTAATAAAATCTATAAATATATTTATAAGATACAAAATGAAATTATTAAGGTGATGTTAAATGACAACGTTAAATATAATAAACGTTAACAGCATAAATTAATAATGCTAATTTACGTTAAAAAACATAAATTAACGTTAAATGATGTTTCGAATGAGATGTACGAGTTCTCATAACTGTTGACAAGAGAATGAGTAGGGGATTATAATGCGTGTTGACTGAAATAAATACTAATATCTTCATTCTATGATTCAGTAATCAAGGAAAGATAACAATAATTGTAATTCGCAACTTCGCATTTTATACAAATTAATAGCTATGATCTACCAAAAATAGATTTGAGGTGGAATTGCCTCACTATTTTTAATTTAAAGTATTAGATATTTATTTTAAATATAATTTTCATTTAATTAAAAAAAAACAAGGAAATCTGCTTAGTTAAAATAGATTAGCTAAGTTAATAATGATCCATTTCTAGAAAATTACAAAATGCTTTCACATCGACTGTAGTTTTTTTTAACTAGAAAAATTCTAAAAGGATATACATTTATTCACAGTTTTTAATTTATTAATCATTGGCGATCACAAATTTAAGAGGTACAGCCTTCACCATAAAAAGAGCAATTAAACATGATTTTTTATACAAAATAAAAAATGGCGGTTTAGCAAGGTTCTAAGGAGATACATGTGAGGATCGTAGCTTAACTTCAGTCGACCGTACATTAAAAAAAATTACCAATTTAAATGAAATATTATGAGCAATTTTTGAATTATAACATTTTGAAAAGAACAAAAAAAAAAAAATTAATATAAAGAATCTTCAAAATTGATTTAAATTCATTGAAATATAAAGTCATATTTAAAATTAAGTATTCTTTAGTCTCGTATCAATTTCAGACACAAAAATGAACCACGATTCCTGAATGCCAAAATTGATTATGTGAATTCAAGTTCAACAATATGAAAAAACGATAAACTCACCTTAGCAAAATAAGTATTCCTTCATTACGTAATTTCCTAAAATTTTTTGAATAGTAGCAGCATAAAAAGAAGAGTTTAAAAAAATAATATAGCAAGGAAAAAAGAAATAGAATTTTAGTTAAAAGAAATTGTAATAACCGGACCACTAATAAACGTCGTTTACTTTTGCAACATTGTAAAAAAGGAATGAAGACTATATTAATCCTATTATTGTTTGATTATAAAGTATTTCAGGTCCTGACCAACTAGAAATTTAGAAGGAAGTAAAACCCACTATAAATGATTTGCATGGTTCACTATGGTAATTTGATTGTAACCTTCCAGGAAAAATCGCAATCAAATCATTGACACCAAGCGGGTCAAAGGAAAAAAGTTATACAACAGTTAACAAGTTTTAAGGATATACATTTCTGTGGCATAAAAAAAGTTAGTGTCCAAACGATCGATTTAATTGAACAATCACTGAAACCGCAACTACTCGACCCGTATATTATAGTTTAAAAAAAAAAAAAAATGGAAAATAAAAATAAATATATATATATATTATAAATTATTTACAATACAAATTGGCAACACATACAAAATATAACAAATGAGATTAATCTAAAAATGTTTGAAAATTATGAAACAAAGCAGCAACAGTCAAAAGTACATACTTTTTTTTAAAAAATTCCACTTTTAGTTACAGATTTTTAGTCAAACAAAAGTGTCACTGGTAAAAATCAAATAATTTTTGCATTTTTTTAAAAAATTTTGAAAAATATTTAGGTGTCATGGAAAAAATATTTAAAAAATTGAATTGCCTAAAAAACAATTCAACAGTGACCAGAATCATGATTCTAATTTGATAATGATAAAACAATGTCAAATTAGTATCTACTCATTTGGATAATCGAATTCAAGAGAGCAATATATCAGAAGTATGAATGAAACTGATGGGTTAAACTGAAATATTACAGAGATTAAAATATTATAGTTGTAAAATAAAATCTTATCGTTTAAAATTTTTACGAACTAGGTATGCAAAATTACAATACTATACAAGTATGTAAAATTATTGCACCTCGAGATAAAAAACGACTTGAATTCTGACATTCATAACGAAAGAAATCTTTATAGTTTTCCCCTAATATGAGTGGCACAGAAATTGGCTTATTTGCATATTGATGAATAGCAATAACCACGCAATAAAAAACATGCGAAAAAATTTCATAACCAAAAATTGAAGGAAAAAAAAAAGTATTATTTCTGTAAAACATTAAAGACCTTAATTGGCAATAAAACGACAGCATTGGTATGAGAATACCATTAAATGAATACGTAAAAGCACGTGAGAATACGTAAAAGCACGTAAACGATTCAAATCCTGCCAAGTGAAATTAATCGCTACAGGGTATGTGAATTTTAATTGAGATTCGTGGAGTTAAATAAGAAGTTTAAGGTGCAAATATTTTTTTTTTCTGTGTCATAAATTTATACTACGGTTGCTATTTTGATTTTATCGGCTTTCTAATCATGATTTTGAAATGTAAAATGAATTCTCTTTAACCGTTCAGTCACACAGTATTTTTAATTTTTTTCTTTTTTCTATAAAATCGCATGCTAATTTTTATTCGCTACTTGTAACAATTATAAGGATTTATTAATAAAATGAATGAATGAATTTGAAAAATAAAATTTAAGTACAAACTTATAATTTTAATAGCATTTAGCATACAATGTAGCAAAAGTTATTATAGTCCTCAATAGAGGGGAAAAAACCCTTAAAATTCTAAGTTAAAAGTAACGCGATTATAGCGTAACCAGCGGAATTGGCGCTGATCAAGTGAAACACAATATGCACATTACCCGTGGCTTAAGACGTTAATTATTCTCATTATTTATACATTACAAGCGCGTTCCTAAAGATTGCAGGAGATTTACAATTTTAATCATCAAGGACAGAAAAAAATTTACTTTTACATAATTAAAACACAGACTTTACGAAAATGTAAAAATTGATATACTTTTTATTTTTTAAAAATTGCCTTTTTAAAGGTATATGGGTACTTTAATTTTGCATCATTTTGGCACCTCATTTTTAACAGCTCCATTGCATACCTTGCTTACCACCGGCAGCATTAAACATTTTACATTATTATTTAATTTACTAAATTTTAAAGCAAGAAGTCAAACAAATAACTAAAAAAAATTCTGCCTTATTACAAAATAGGCCATTATACATTAAATCCCATTATACATTAAAGTGCCCATGAACTTACTTATAATTGATTCTACTATTGAAAATATTCCAATATCCAGAAAAAGCAGTTCAATTAGTGATTATGGAATATTGATTTTAAAGGAAGAATAAATAATAAATGATAAATAGAATTAAAAGCTAATACAACATAATGATCAAAGTAAAAATTCAAATAAAGCACTGATATCAATTCTTGGATTTTCGTGTTCTGGGTAAATAACTTTTGTACAACTTTAGAATTAAATGGAAAAAATATAATGTAGTTATTAATATTAAATGGAAAACAACACAAATAAAATTAACGAAGCTAAAATTAAGTCAGAATAATAATAACTTCATAAAGATATTTTGAAAATTTTTTTTTTTTTTTTAAGCTTTTGGTAAAAATATTCTTTTCCATAACATTGATTTTTGTTAATACTAATTGATTTCTTTACACAACTTGCATAGTTCATAGTATTTTGAGGAACAGTTCAGTTTATTGTATATTGAAAAAGAAAATTAATACTTTGTGTCAATGTTCTTTATTTCGACATAAGAACTAAATTTACCTAATGCACATACTAACATGAAAAAAATTAAATGTACTTACATTTTAAACTTTAATTAGAAAATTTAATCAAAATTGATTCCAAATATCTTTGAAATATTTCCAATATTCTAATTATGAAAAAATTATTTTCTTACACATTTTATTTACATTCAGTTCTCTTAGAACAACTAAATTCTTTTATATTTTCAATGTGTATAAATTTTAAAATGAATATGCGTATATAGTGCATGCAAAATTAAAATTAACTAAGCAAACTTCAAATCAACAATATAAGCTAATTAAATACACTAAAAACTATATTTGTTTATATATATTTTATCCATAATATATATATATATATATACACACACATATATATATAAAATTAGTTCCTTTCTGGTCAGTTTTCCTTTGGCTTTTGTTCTTATATATATTTACAAAATCAAATTTGAGATTAATTATGGGAAATGGGAAAGATTACAGTTATTTTCAGAATAATAAAAAAGAAAAATGTGTTTGCAATATGATCTACTAAAGTTTCTATAATTATAGGTGCAATTAGAATCATGAGTATTTTCCAACTCTGAAAATAATACTGAGCAATAACTGAAAAATGATAGGAAAAGTTAAATTAAGCAGAAATGTATTAGAAAGAATATTTGAAGCTTATCATAAATAAGTATTTTAGCATAAATTTTATTTAAATTTAGGCTTATTCATCAGATAATATCTTCAGTTTTAAGTTACATTTATTTTAAATATTATTAATTTATAAAGTACAAAATAAATCTTGACTTAAAATTCAGTCTTTAAAAAGATAAGAAGAATTAATCTTAAAGGACATGATAATTATTTATTTTGTCCATAATTACCATTGTTATTTGAAATAAAAAATAAAGACTCAAAAACATTATAACTTAGATTCAGCAAATCTTTAGATTTATAGGGTTAAAAATTTTTGTAAATATTACTCTCAAATATACAAAAATTACCAGAGTAAAATTATGAATGAAACATTTATTCAGCATAAAAATATTAGCTTAAGAAAATCTGGCAATTTAATTTCAATGATGGTTTACTTTTGACTTAAAAGAAAGATTAGTCATCGCATGTTGTCTATGGTTTGAAATTACTTTGTGATTTGAAATATTAGATATTTTTTTTAAATAAGATGGAAGAAAACAATTATATTTCCAATTTCACAAGAAAAATCATAAAAAAGACAAGAAAAAGTATCAAATAAAAGAAATGTTACAAATTCATATAAATAAAAGAACTTTGGATAATATTGTAAGCATGTGAGAAAGAAATTATATGTTCCAGATTTTAAAAAATAAATGAGGAAATACTTTCTTAGTAATAATGTGAAAATATATTTCTTTTCCAATTCTCAGAGAAGAAAAAAACAAAAACAAAAATAAAAGGAATTATTAACAATTAATATAAATAATTTATGAATAATAATTTAATAAAATTGCAATCGCAAAATAAAATTTTATTGTACATGTTGAAAATGCTCAATGAATTGTCAGTAGCAATATGAAATTAATCTTCACCTACTTATAACATAGCAGGTTTAAAATAAATTAAAGTATTCAAATTATTGTAAAGTTAAAAACTTATTTTAATTATCTTGATAATATATATACTGTAAATTAAATATAATTTATCAAATGATTTTACAAACCATTTATATCTCTCTCAAACTGAGAGTTTCATAAAATAATTAAAAAAGAAAATTTATGAAGAACATAACAGAAGTATATAAAAGTATTTCAATATTAAAAATAAAAAGTACCGAGTGATTTTTTCATAACTTTCTCACACTAGAAAAATTTGTTTAATTGGGTTAAAAATATCATGTTTGATATTTTGTTTCAATTCAACCAAAATAACTTTCATAAATCACATTAAAAAAAAGAAATAAAAATTTTTTTTTCTCATTTCACTTTAAAAATTCTAATTTTCAGCTTTCCTTCTTAATATTAAATAATCACGGCTTTCAATGTTTTTATTCTGATAATAGTTTATTTAGCCAAAGTATATGCAAAAATATTTTAACAAAATTATATAGAAAGATATACACAGCAGATATAATATAATCCATATTTTTCCAAGAGAGTAAAACAGTTTAAAATAATTTTTATATCAATTTTCGACTCAATATTATTTCTATATTATTAACTCATATTAATATTATTTACTCATTTGTTTTTATATCAAATTTTTTTTGTTCATGTGATTATCAATGTAAACAATTAGTTGTAAAATGCTAATTATATGCTACTACTACAGACAATAGAACATAGTTATTTTACATGGCTGTTAATAGTATGACATATATTTAAGTATTTTACATTATATAATACTTAAGATATTTTATTGCATATAAATAGACTTACAAAATTGAGTACTTATATAATATACATAAAATATATCAACATGTTAAAAATCATGCAAGTAATTTTTTATAAGATTTGACTTAAAATATTGAGCTTTTAATACTTTGTTAAATATTAGTAAAAAGTTGTACATGTCAAAAGAAAAAAGAAGAAAAACTTTTTATACACTGTATATCCATGTATAGAAGGAATTTTGATACAAAATTACTTTGTTAAATATTAAAATGGTTCCATTATATACGAGTATAAACTCAATATTTCTATCCTTAAAAAAATGACTTTCACATAATTATTAGTAACACCATGTCATCCATTCCAATATCTTATTTAACATTATATAAACTATTAATAAAGTAGCCCTCAATTAAAAAAAATATATAATGCTCATAATATTAATCAACATAAAAATTTATCCTCATTTATAAAACCAATAAATAGACATAATTTAAAAAACAAAAGAGGTGGGTCTGTGGTATACAGATTAAACATTGACCAAAAAATGATTTATTATTAGTTTTTAAAACATTATTTAACCTAAAAGTTATTAAAAAAAATAATGGTAGGATGTCAAATTAGCTAAATATTTTTTCAGCCGATTCCACTTCATGAAAGAAAGGAAAAGTTATTGAAAAAATATGCAAAACATAATACTAAGTCATTTAAAAATAAATAAATTAAAAATCTTTTATTTGTCTAAAATTTCTAAAGCAGTTTCAAATATTTAACTTAAAATTTGAAAATTTTAATTAGAACTAAATAACCTCAATTTATTCTATATTCAATAAAGTTTAAAATTATTTACTGAATTGATAGCACTTGAAAACATATCAAATATGATCCTAGAGAAACAAATGCCTCATTCTTATTTTCTAAAATAAAATCCTTAAATAAGAGTTATTCATTTCTACCAATGCTGATAAATCAAAATAAACAGAAAATCAATAGAAAATATTAACACTAGATAAGATTCAACACGGCTTTCAATGACCTTATTATTAAGAAAAGTGTGCCATGATTTATACTCTTCATCTTCTTGTGTACACAAAGAAAACTAAATACACGATCTATTTTCAAATTTAAAAAAGGTAAAAGAAAACATTGTAATATCAAAACATAAAACATAACGCTACCTTCATATACCAAAATATAAGTAACTTTGCGTCTTATAATTTAAAATACAAGAATAGCAATTAATGCTTTAAAAAACGAAAATATTAACTTACCTGTTGGTTGTATTCGTGACTAAGTCGGTTCATTTGGGCCATCACCCAGATGATAGTGTTTCGAGTTCAATAATATATTAGTTGATTTCTCATAAGCATCGCGAGCAACAGTAACCTCGGTGCTTTCGGAAGCAATAAACTCGGCTTTTAAAACAAACTTTACGTTTTTTCACCTCTCAAAACATCCTCGTTTCCGCTCAGCACTAGACACCTGTTCAGGTAGGCAGCATGCAGAAAAACATATCACGTGACTTGGTCACTCGGCGCCACCCATAACAAAACTTTTCTTCAAGAATTTTTTTCATTGGATGATGTGAATATCAATCAAAATACGTCAGGAGTTTGAATTATATGATTGGTGGAAAGTTGTTGATAGAATATTCTACGTCAGAATATGGCTTTAATTTAAATTTAATCACTTTTAATTAGGCGTCAACGAATACCTACTTTAAATTGAGTGTATGCTTTATTTTTATTTTACTCTTGATGATTATTTTACTCTTGATTTTCATGAACATTCTTCAAGAAATCTCGGATAATCTTAATTGAATATATCGAAATTTGTTTAAAGCTATATAAAATGGATTGCTTGTGTTTTTATCATAAAATCTCTTGTAATCTTGTTGTATATGTTTTTTAAATCTTATTGTATTGGTGTTTTAAATTTTGTCCTGATCTTCTTTACATCACACTATGGCTAAGCCATGTATTATTGGTTACGTATCCGAAGCCACCACAGGTTACGTATGATTTGAAAACAGCGACAATAAAAAATATTCTCATCTTTAACATAACTTGGAATTCAAACTCATGTCATTAGACATCTTTTCCTCCATGCATGTCATCAGCCGATGTTAAGGATGAAGACGTTCGATCAAGTGGAACAGGGTGGCATTACGATTGCTATGGCAACATGTTTACAGTAAATAACAATGAATCGTCTGATATCTTCTAATTGTTTTGCCTGTATATTTTCTTTAATACGTAATTATGTGGCTCATTATTTCCTCAGCTTCTACTGTCTTCACCCCATAATATATAAAATTGATTTAAAAGTGATTTTGACTCACCCTGATCTATAAAAATTTGATGTGAAAATACATTAGTATACAAAGGGAAAACCTATTGATAATAGAGCAGCGCATGCTCATAGGAGTTTCCTATGAGCATGCGCGCTAGGGAGAAAAAGCTAACGGACGTCCTACGGTAACTAACGTACGGTATGCAAAAACTCTCTATTAAGTATAAAAATAAATAAAATAAATCAAAATTTTCAGTTATATCGTAGATATTAAAAAAAAAAAAATGTCTATTACAATAGTTTTACTTTCAGTTTTGCTATGATTTACCAACATTAACAAATGTGAAACTTGACCCAAATTTTTTTACCTTATATGTCCTGCAAATAAAACTGATTTATGGGTATCAAATACAGTGAAACTTAAAAAAAAAAAAAAAAATTCGTATTTGATATTTTGAGATTGTACACTGCTATTATATATAAAAGGGAATTTAATAAATTCCTTTATTTGAGTTAAATAAATTCAAGGTGCGAGATCGCGATATATACGATTTTCAAAAACAACTTTAAATCTCCCCAAATTTTATTTAGAGATTTCTTCCTAGTGTTACAAGATACTTTAGAATATTATTAATTTATTTTGAATACCTTTTATTAACAAATTTATCATCATTGTATTATAATGGTCAAATAGAATAAACCTAATATTTTTTGTTAATACCTTTCATTAAAAAAAAAAAAAAAAAACAAGATTGTTCTTGTAGAGATGTCTTAAAAAATCAATAAAATACATTAAAAAATCAAATTTTTAGATATAACATTGATACAACATTGCGTTTCAAGTTTGTAGCTTCTTTCTGAACTATAAAAAAAAGGCATATTATTTCAATTTAATTTATGTAGTTTCAATGCTATTTTAGAATGTAAAGGATTTCTAAAGATAAGAATGTGTGATAATATTTTATCAATGTTAATTGATTTAACTTTTACTTTTCCTCTCATATTCTTCTATAAGTTTCGTACCAAGTGGCATTGTTATCAATTGATCATGTTATTTTCTTGCAACTCTGGCAGGTTAAGCTGGTCATCTTTGCGGTTTAATAATGACATAAATTAATAAGATTATAATTATAATTATAATTATCATTAACAATGATTAAGAGTTATTTTTGTGATTTACAATATAAAATAAAGGTGTTTTGATTTTAGTACATAGTATAGAAAATAATCTTTAACTATGAAAGTTAAAAAAAAAAAAAGAAAGAAAATTACTTAAAAAAGGAAGTCAATAATATATAAAATTTAAATTTAAACTGATTTACAAAATAATAATTTTTTTTGTGTACTGATTTTCTTTTTTTATTCTAATGACAGGATTTAAAAGACTTTCTTGTTATAAAGTAATAACTCAAATAACTTTGAACACATGGCGCCATCTATTGAATAATGAAGTTATTAAATAGTTCAGAAATCTTTCATCCTGATTTCTGGCAAAAAATCAGCCTTTGATCTAATAGTTTTGAAAATTGCTTCTTAGAGATTTTGAGGAGTGAAAAATTTAATTTTAAAATTAAAAAAATGCTTTTCATTTTTTAAATCATTTATTATATTAAAATTAATATATTATTTTTTGTTATGTTGTTTAATATATGTAATTTATTTTCAAGATATAGACAATTAATATTTCCTTATATTATTTAAATTATTATTTGAAATATTTTAAGTTTCGTTAACCAATAGAATTGAAATTATTGTTTTATGACTATAGACTTGACTATACCTTATTTGCCTTATTGCCGTGTCATTAAAGAGACTAGAAAAACTTCTAAAACCAGATCAGTCTTTGATGCCTCTGGGAAAAGAAGCAAATCAACCATCTTTAAATAATCTTTTGATTAAAGAACAGAACTTAATTAACTTAATTGCTAATATAATGGACAGATTTAGATTATATCCCATAGGATTATCATTAAATATAGAAGATACTTTGTTACCATAAAACATTGATCCACAGCATTAAAATTTTCTTAGATTCTTTTTACCTTCTAAAATTGAAGAAATGTCTGTAGGCATTGCAAAGTTGTATTTTGAGTAACAACATGTATCTTTTCCCTTATGGTATCTTTAAATCATTTGCTACAGAATATTTTAAAAAATATTCTGATGTTGTAGCTCCGCTTCGGTATTATTCTTATGTAACAGGAGTGTTTAGATTAAATTAATTAGAGCAATTTGTCACTTGAGCATAGAATTTACTGAAAAGTGCATGCTCTAATTTAAGAAATTGGGAAAGTAAACCATCTTGTTTGAATATCTTTAAATCTACTGTACTTCTCGTTTGGGTATGCTATGAAATCTAGATCAATAAACACCGAGAAGTTTACTTGCCGCAACTGAATTTAAGCAAAATTAAACAAAAAAGAGCTGTTTTGTTTTTTATACAATTTGTCTTCAATACCATTCGAAATTTTGTGCCTTGCAGCCTTATGATCAAAACTGCTGATACAAGACACTTGAAGAACTATACTAAATTGGAAGAGCCCCTTATCTGATAACACGCCAAAATCATTTTCTGACTGTCTATATTAAACGATCATTTCAGACCATCTTAAATAATATAGAAATTCCACGATATTTGGAAGTAAATGAGACATCTGAATTACATGCATTTGTTAGTGCATGTGTTATGACGAAAATACATAGAAGAATGAATTCGTCAAACACCGGGTTCTTTTAGTTGTTCACAAATGTTGTTAAGTTGTTGTTGGTTCAAAATAACAGTTCTAACAGCATTCATTCATCTTTTTTCCACATGTGTAAAATCGCATGGTACTTACGTTTTTATGCGAACAGAGGTTTCTCTTGGTGTTAAAATTCGTCTCTTACGAACCAAGTCTAGTCGATCACTCAAAGTACAGTCAATACCATAATCAGAACTACTGCCATGTTTTACGAGAGCTCGATTAGAATATTCAATTATATAAGGTCTTGATTTAATTGAAACCAAAGTTACATTTTGATGTGATTCCATGGTGGCTCCTTGGTAGATTCGTGAACAGGGAGAGAGGTCAATTTTTGTTTCAAACACGATAATAGGAAACTTTCAATTGATTTTACTTGAAAACTTTGAGACATGTAGATACTTGGAAACATATACCTGGGAAAATGAATGTTGCTATCATTATTTATAGTGGATGTTCAACGAAAAAGTAAATTAATTCTCAATGGTGGAGTGTCCAATATGAATCTTAGAGAATTCCGATAACTGGCCAACTAAAGAAATATTTTTCGAAAAGGAAGTACATTGGGAAAAATAAAGAATTCTTGGGATATTATTAATTTTTCTGAAGAAAATATTCCCTTTTATACTGTGAAATTTTATGAATATTAATATGTTTTTTCTTAAAATTTCTGAATATAAAATGATTGATATTGATCTCAATGATGCTAATCACTGTCGCAAACGTATAACATATTATGCTAAACACTTCGAAGGATTACGACGACGCTTTCCGAAATGAGTATATTAGTATGTTAATTAAGTAGTAAGGACAGAATCATCAGTCCTCTGTATTGATATCTTTCTCGTTGGAGAACATTTAAGAAATGTTTTAATTGGCCTCTTACAAAATGATAGATTTTATACTTGACAAAGATAGTAAATAGAGAATTGTCAAATTGAAAACGCACTCAAATATTTTAACCACACCTATACAGAGAATTTTTCCTTTGGAACTGAAACCTAAGGAGGGTTTATATACCTTTTTGCAAGTTAAAGACAATAATGTTGGTCAGACCCAAGCAGTTCCAGAATAGACTGTTGATGTTTCTGGGCCTTTCCGAGCTGCAAATCCAAACGAAATGCCCAAATTTTCTCAACTACTTGTTCAGTATACTTCTAAAGAATTTTGAGCCTTTAATGGTGAAAATGGACTCAAAAAGAGGGGGGGGGCATAAACGATCTTACTTCATCTCGAAATGTAGTCGTTGTTGAAGTTCCTCTTCCTTCTAAGGGGCCCAAACAGGAATTTTAGCTTTAATTTCTGTTTGTGTTTGTATTGCTGTGATCAATGTTGTGTATGTGATTTAATATTTTGATATGTTTCATCGTCAATTAAATGCTGCTTATGAGTTTCATACTGAATTATTTTAGAGTCTAGACAGCTGCTAAGCATCTGTTGGATGCGCGAGAACCCTTTTTTCTGATTCTGCAATTAGGAAATACTTATTATACCATTATCCACTTTTGCTTTTCTATGGGACCACTTCATTTCAAATCGATTTTATTTAAGGAAATTAGGTAATTTTCAGATGCTAAATAAGTGTTTTAAACTTTCGAATTTTGATGAAAGATTAAAACATAGAACATCTAGTTTATTAAAAAAAATTATGCATCTAAAAATCCTTCTTTCGTTTTCTAAATAAAATTATACATTTAAAATAGTTTCTCTATTTATACTCCTTTGATTTAAGTTATTTATAATTAAATTTCTTTAGTCAATTTTTATTTCTTGTTAATAGATGTAGCATCCCCGAATGTCAGTGATGCTAAGTTAAAGGAAGAAAAGAGAAATAGTTAAAATATAATTTTTTCATAAAAATTGTTATATAGTAAGTTTAAAGTTTTGACATCAAACTAATAAAGTTTTGTCAGAGGCAAAAATTGCATGTAAGAAAAAAATTTAATGTTTCTGAAAATTTGAGAAGTACATAATAAAAGAATCGATGTACATTAGATAATAAACGTTACGTGCTGGATGATTACATTTCCATACACGATAGTTTTCACAATTTTTAGCATATCGCTTACATATTATAATTAAATATAATCGCAAGGATTAGTGAAAATTCTGTTTAATAGGATGTCGATAAGTTGGTCTGTAACAGAAGTTGATTCCTTCTTTCTGTCTCCATGAACTTCACTTAATAGAAGAAGAGTGTCGGAACTTTTCTTGAGTTTTTTAAGGGACTTGCAATACTTTGTGTCGAAAAAATGGCCTTCTGCAATGTCACGAAACCTAGACGAAAAAGCAAGAAGAAAATGAAATCCCATTATTGCTGCAACATATACAGTTTGTAAGAGGCAAAATCTACCCATAAAAATCATTTTTGAAAGCCATACTGAATCATAATATATGTAGTAGATTATGGCAGGTCACCATGTTTTTTCACAAAACGTTTTAAAAAATATTATTTTTGAAACTGCTGTTGTCGTCAGCTTCTTCGCTTTGTACTAGAATTTAATTTGAATGATTCAATTCAGTGATCAAAATTTCAAATTATCTCTACCTTCTACTAGCGTATCGAACTTTAGGAAGAGTTATCTGTTCCATTAGATAACATTTTTTACCTGTAGTTTTTGCTTCGGACGTCCTGTGAAACCAATTTTTTTTTAAAACTAAAAATAAAGTATTATAAATCAATAAATTAGTTTTAAAGGTTGGCGAAAATTTTTTTCATTGCAAAAATAAAAAAAAAATATTTCTCAAAATTATAGATGCAGTCTAAAGTTCTTATTTACAATCTGTTATCAGTGGCTGTGAAGCCAAAGCATACTACTGTGCTCAAAATATGTTTCATTCAAAAAACATTTCATTTTAAATTTCCGGGTACATGGAATTTAAATTTTTTTCTTTTTTAGGTTGTTGTCCCTGTCCTTGACATCTGTGGAAAATTTCACGTCAAAATATTCATTACTGTTTGAGTTACGCTTGGCTTTGTAATTTCGGCGATTTTTGAAATGTCTAAATTAATCGAGCAAAGAACTTGCATTAAATTTTGTGTGCATAATGAATATTCGTGTGCTGAAACTTATAGAATATTGCAAAAGGTATTCTATGAGCAAACTATATCAGAAAGAAACGTTTACAAGTGGTATAAACAATTCAAAGAAGGCAGATAACGCATTGAAGACGAAGAGGGCTCTGTACGGCCATCAAACTCAACCGACGAAGCTCACGTCCAAAAAAATGAAGATTTGGTGCTTGCAAACCATCAATTTACAATTAGAGACCTTGCTGATGATGTTGGAATTTCAAAAGGATAGGTCAATTCCACTTTAAAAGATGTTTTGAACATCAAACGCATGAAATCTCGATTGGTACCGAAAACACTGAATTTTTTGGAAAAACATCGTCGCGTTGAAGTGTGTGAAACATTGCTTTTTGACTATCAGAGCAAGTTGAAATGCATCATAACTGGAGATGAGACTTGAATTTATGCTTACGACCCGGAAACAACCGATCAATCGAGCGAATATCGTGATAAAGGTGAAGCAAGACCGAAAAGAGCAAGCCAAAGTAGCTAAAAAATCAAGGCCATGTATGTTGACTGTTTTCTTCGATTACCGTGGTGTGGTGCATTACTGGTGGTGCCGCTTGGTGTGGTGCCGCCGGGCCAAACTGTCAATAAGGAATATTATGTGAGTGTTATGTGTCGTTTGCGTGAATCTATTCGCAAAAAGAGGCCTCATTTATGGAAAGACAACTCTTGGTTTTTGCATCATGATAATGCGCTAACTCACACTGCATTGATTCTTCGTGACTTTTCGCCAAAAATGAAACCCATATTGTTCCACAACCACCGTGTTCACCTGATTTAGCACCGTGCGACTTCTGGCTATATCCTGAACTCAAAAGACCACTCCGGGGACACCGTTTTGTGACGATTGAGGAGATTCAACGTGAATCGGATTTCGCTTTGAAGACCATCCCGGTCAATGACTTTTTAGCATGCAATGAGGATTTAAAAAAAAACGTTAGCATAAGTGCACTGTGTCCAGAAGGGTTTACTTTGAAGGCGAAGAAATAAATCTGGAAGAATAAATAGAGAGTTTTTGAAAAAAAAATAATTGTTCTTACTTTTTGGGCACAGTAGTATATTGAGAATTATTTTTCATCGAATTTTTTCATGAACCGCAATGAACAATATTTCTCTTTTCTGCAGTTGTATTTGCTGTTTCCATATCGAACGATAACAGTTTAGGAATAAAATTTAAAATCTTTTTAATATTTTTCTTACAACAAATTATTTTATTGTTACATTTATTAACATTATCCTTTCAAACTTTTTTTTAATGCAAATTTTGGTGAATTTTTATACATTAAAATTTTTTATTTATCTTTATAAATTATTTTAAAAGTACAATAAAATTATTTATTTTCATAAATCAATTCGTCAATTCAAAACTGCATTTTCGCCTCTAAATAGGTTAAATTTGCCATAAACAGCAAAAAAAGAGTTTTCCAACAATAACAATTACAAGGAACTACATTGGTACAGCTAATCAGTAATAACTACTATTAATGCATTTAATAATCGGAGCAGTTAATACGGAGAAAATAATATTAACGCAGTAAATAATCTGATGTAAAATGATTAATAAATGACTCTTTGTGATTTAATAAATTTTTGAGCCTAATCAATTTAGGATAGAATGTGCACACCATTTTCAATTTGTACAACATTCTAGGCTTAACTTAAAGTCTCATAAGGCACGCTAATACACTTGATTTAATTAAGTTACCTTAATAAAAGTAAAAGCAACCACTTTATAAAAAATCGGTATTATAGATTATTGAGAAAAAAATATGCTGGAAAGATAAAGAATAATTTTTAAATTTAAAAATATATATTTATGTAATTAAAGTACTTTAGAATAATTATTTTGCTCTGCTTTATTATAGGAAACAATTTATATCTTATCAATTATGTATTCAAGCACCAGGATTTTTTATATGTTTAAGAAAACTGTCATAATTGTTAGAAATTACATTTTGTTTACATTTACTTTTACGTCGTATTATAAACACACACTTTTGTAAATATTTGATTATTTGTGTGAAACGAAAGTAAGCTTAACAAGACTATATTTTAATGTCAACTAAAATATTTACTTATTTATATTTAAAGAAACAATTTAAATAAAATTTCCACTCTTAGCAAATCAAAAATAATTCAAAATAAAACTTAACATGGAAAATTACACGAACTTGAATTGCAGCTTGACCAAAGAACAAACGTATTTAAAACAAAAAAAATATTGAATATAATTTTAAACTCTCAATTACAGTAAAAAAGAACTTAAAAAAAAATTTCAAAATAAATAAATAATTTATATAAACATGAATTAATTTTTGAAAAGGAAAATATGATAATTCAAAATAAAACTTAACATGAAAATTTACACGAACATAAATTGCAACATAACCAAATCAGAAACATATGTAATAAAACAAAAATTATTGAATATAATTTTAAATTATCATTTAAATTAGAAAAGTATTTAAAATAAAATTTTAAAACAAATAAATAATTTACATAAACATGAATTATCGTTTTAAAAGAATCTTTGAAAAGGAAATGTAAATTTATAAAGGTGTAACTTAACTTAAAAATTAAACTCTCATGAAAACCTAACATAATTAAAAAATAAAACAAAAGACAATTAAAATAATTTACATTAAGATTAAATGTCCTTCAGAGTAAACTTGAAAGTTTAAAATAATTTAATCAGCAATTCCTTATCTGTTTCATGTAATGGTGAAATCGAAAGTCTTGCCGAGTATAAAAGGAGACAAGGCAACACGAACAGTTCTCTGTTTCAACAACTAATTCAAGCTAAGTTTAGAATAAAGAATAAAATACGTGTCCACATTTCTCATAAAAACAGAAATATAAAATAATTCATAAATTAATAAACACCTTAATTGTCTATTGGAGTCAGTATGAACATTTATACTAATATAGGTAAAGAAAATCAATTTAACCTAACCGTCATAAAAACGAAACGGAATTAAATAGTTGACAAATAAACACGAACTATATCTTTCAATTAACGGAAAAAAGTCAAAATATTTTTAAAAAATAGAAGCAACTTAATCTAAAGGGAGGTGTTTGTAAAATCAAAGTTTTAACATACAGAATTTTGATAAAAACTCACATAGGGTAGCACAGTGCTACTACGTTTAGCGAAATGGGAGCCATTAAGCCAAATAACACAGAATATCGTAAATGCATATTTTCATCAAAGTAATTGTTGTCTTTAAATAAAGAATAAAATACATGTCCAGATTGCTCATAAAAATAGAAATTTAAAATAATTCAAAAATTAATATAATTAATAATTAATTTAATGATCTTTTGGTATGATATATATAAATATACTTCTTATAATATTCGTATAATATATCTCATATTATACGAATGTATATGCATATCTCATATTATACGATTATATAAATATAGGTAAAGAAAATCAATTTCATCTAAATTAAAGCCGTCATAAAAAGGAACAGAATTATGCAATTGACACAAACATGAACTGTATCTAACAATTATTGGAAAAAAGGAACCATGTTTAAGAAAAGAGAAGCAATTTAATCTATATTGAGGCGTTTGTATAAACAAACTTTTAACATACAGAATATTGATTAAAACTTACATAGGGTAGCCCAGCACTATTACGTATACCGAAAGAGGCATGATTAAGAAAAATAACACTGAATATCGTGGATCCATATTATCATCAAAGTAATTTTTCTCTTTTAACAGGCAAAAATGAAAATCCTGTTGCAAAAAAACAAACAAAACGAAGTCCTTGCTGTTCGACAACGTACTGAACACGGTAGGCACTGAAGAATAACCTAAGCAGAATGACGACGGATACAAAAAACGAAGTTAAAAATCGCAACTAAAGCAATAAAAATAACGTATATACACCTAATCCTTCTAGTAAATCGTACCAAAAATAAACTGTAAAATTCTGGTAAATAGGGAAAAGCAATGGAATTTTACACGAACTATGTCTGCAAAACTATGTCTGTGTTTTGAAGTTCATTCACTTTAAAGAAATTTTTAAATGTTATTGGCAATCGGTTCCGAGAAATTTATCCTAAAATCCGCTTAAATATGTTGAATAATAAACATTTATTTTTCGACCAATTCAAATTGGCTTTATTTGTAATGATTTTTAAAAAAAAGTAAATGCACATAGTGTCCTTACATCGAATTTACATAAATAATACATACATATTATTAACATAACTTACATATTATTAATTACATATTTATTTTTCAACCAATTCAAATTGGCTTTATTTTTAATGATTTTTAAAAAAAAAAGTAAATACACATAGTGTCCTTACATCGTATTTACATAAATAATACATACATATTATTAACATAACTTACATATTATTAATTACATATTTATTTTTCAACCAATTCAAATTGGCTTTATTTTTAATAATTTTTTAAAAAAAAAGTAAATACACATAGTGTCCTTACATCGAATTTACATAAATAATGCATACATATTATTAACATAACTTACATATTATTAATTACATATTATTAACTTAACTTTACATAAATATTTGTGCCACAACTTTCATTTTTACATGAATTTCGATAAAAATGCTCAAATAATACGCACGAAGTTTATTATGAGGGGGGGGGGAGGGCGGTATATTGTTATGTGTATTAAAAACGAAATAAAGATTTTAATTGGTGTTTCTTTTCCTTTAAATTTCTAATCAAATTGCTCTATTACATGCAATTGTCAAAAAATGTCGGATAATTTTCATCATGAAATAATCTGAATTCGGTATACTACTGTACCCAAAAAGTAAGACCAATTATTTTTTCTTTCAAAAACTCTTTATTTATTCTTCCAAATTTATTTAATCGAATTCAAAGTAATTCCCTCCCCCCCCCCCGAACACAATGCATTTATCCTACAACTTCATTAAATATTATAATAAATTAATAGTAGTTCTAGATATAAGCATTACTGGCATAGTTGGGACCCTAAGTTATCGCTACAATACTAAAAATGATCTAAGAACACAAACATTAAACTATAATAAAAGTGTGATAAGAATAATAAAATAAAAATTAACTTATGTCTTTCTTACGGGAATTACAATAACATACACTATTACACTAATTATTCCTACTACCGTGCCCTAAAAGTAAGACCAATTATTATTTTTTTTCAAAAACTCTTTATTTATTCTACCAAATTTATTTCATCGCCTTCAAAGTAATCCCCTCCAGACACAATGCATTTATGCCAACATTTTTTTCCAATCCTCAATGCATGCTAAAAAGTCATCGGCAGGGTTGGCCTTAAAAGCGCGTGGCGATTCACGTTGAATCTCTTCAATTCAAAACGGTGTTCCCCGAGTGGTCTTTTGAGTTTAGGGAATAGTCAGGAATCGCACGGTGCGAATACGGTGGTTGTGGAACGATATGGGTTTCATTTTTGCCGAAAAGGTCAAGAAGAATCAATGCAGTGTGAATTGGCGCATTCAGTGTTTTCGGTACCAATCGAGACGAGACGCGTTTGAGGCCCAAAATGGAATTGACCGATCCTTTTGAAATTCCAACATCACCAGCAAGGTCTCTAATTGTAAGTCGACGGTTTGCAAGCACCAAATCTTAAATTTTTGTGACGTAAGCTTCGTCGGTTGAGGTTGATGGTCGACCAGAGGGTTCTTCGCGTTCGCTGCCTTCTTTGAATTGCTTATACCACTTATAAACATTTCTTTCCGATATAGGAATGCTCATAGAATGCTTTCTGCAACATTCTATACGTTTCCGCAAACAAAATTTAATGTAATGTCAATTAATTCATACATTTCAAAAATCGTCGGAATTAGTTTTAGCGTCTCACAAAGCCAACCGTAACTCAAACAATAATGAATATTTTGACGTCATTTCACACAGATGCAAGGACAGTTCCAGCAACCTAAAAAAGAAAAAACAATTAAAATTCTATAAGTTCCAGGAATTTTAATTTGAAAAATGGTCTTACTTTTTGTTCACGGTAGTATTTTATAAAGGAAAATGATTCAGAAGTATTTGAATGATGTCTATTCTTCTAAGCAGTAATTGTTAAAAATGTATTACAACTTCCCTTGAAAAAATTGTAACTATTCCTTCGCCATAAATAAAGTAAACATTTTGTTATCAAAATGAGTTGTTAATTTCGAAAAGTAAATGTCCACATATATACGACAAATATTTAAATTTAAGTGCTGGCACTTAATGTGTAAGAAGCCATCGAAAAAGTTAGGAAATTCAAATTTTATTTAAAATGAGTGTACTGATCATGAAGAAAAGTTAACTGAATCATTTGGTGTTAAAAATTATTTTCTGGTTTCATCTGTCCAATTACTATTATTACAAAAAGCACAAAAGGGAAAAAGAAAAACATGTGTTGGGATATGCTGATTAAAACACAGATCTGTGAATGTAATCTGTATTCATAGAAAAAGAAAAGAGTAAAATTTCACAGGGAAGAATGCTTATCCAATGGATACAGTTACATGCAGAGAAAACCATCATGAAGGCTTTTACCCTTTGCAAATCGTTATGAAAAATTTTACACGATTTGACTTTAATTTATAGCTTTGGCTAGAAATCCAGCAGGAAGATGCCTGGACAAATTGTCTCCGCTTGTAGAATAGAACTTGATTGGTTTGAAGGCATCTACTCATCAGATCCCAAATAAATTCTGATAGGTTGGCGATCCAGCCGACCATAGAAATATGTTTGCTGGAAATTATTGTTGCATGGAGCCAAAAATTATTCCATTAGAATGTACCCTGGAGTACAGTGAAAGCAATGTGGGAGGACGCAGAGTATTTTCGAAGTACCGCCGTTCCTTAACAGTGAAATGAAATTCTTCTCAGATATTAAAGCATAAAAAATGGGATGTGTAGAGGACAATATTAAGGTTATTATCCCATATAAATTCTACTTAAACGGATGTGATTGCCTGGCTGGTCCGTTTCTTAATTATAAAAGGCTAAGCAAATGGGCATGAGGGCCATTATAATCACATTTCATAAACGACGAGACTCGAATGCTATTATGACATCGTGTGAAAAGCGATAATCAAGCTACCTAGTGGGAACTGATTCTTATTTTGTCCTATACGACATCCAAATTAGAGGCAAATAGTCTGCCTACGTCTTCTAAGAAGAAAAAATGCTTAACTCATCGTTCATCACTGCGCATATAATGAATGTTTGTTGGTTATATAACTGGAACATGAGGTCCTCCGTTAGTCTAAAAAAATTTCACCGTTCAGCATACCCTTATCACCAAAATTTTATCTTTCTACAATAGTTTATGGCATTGACAATTGGTCTCTAATTGTACCGAATTTAAACTTAAATTCTTTTAATTTTAATTTTGTATTTTACTTTTATTTATTTTTAGTATTTTTTAATTTCTTGCGTACCATATTTAAATTTTTGAAACTTTATCTTGTATTTTTATACTAACCTTAAGCAGCCAATTAAAATCGTAAATTTATATATGAATTAAGATGAGGAGATTAAGGTGGTCTATCCCCATTGGTACTCCGTAATCGGTACGCCAGTTGCCAGTTGTCCAAAAAAAATTTCGACTAAAAAAGACGTTGGCAGGTAGTGTGTTTAAATACGCAAACTTCTGTGGTTAACAGTGAACATATTTTTTCGCTCATCATTCAAAAATATTAAGTTAATTTAATTTAAAATCTCTTAATCAATTTTAGAATTATTAACCTGCTATTGAAAATTTAGTTTCAAATTTTTGCGTGGTTTTTACGACAAATAACATATACGGACGAATTGAAAATTAAAACCATGACTGATAGATGTAATAAAATAAATAATGAATGATGTAATCATTAGTTTTTTGGTCGCAGTGAAGTTTTTATACATCACAGAGTATCTATGAGTTCGTTGGACGTACTACTACATTGGTGGTTTGGAGTGTTTCGAAAGATAAATGATTCATTAACTTTCTTTTAGGTATTTTAAAATGTATACTTTTTAGAAATGATTAAAGGTTATTTTTGATGGGTGAAAAGATTTCATAGAAACAATTAATAAATTCAAAAAGTTTCAAAAAATCAGTGTTGTACTTATTAGTCTGGTAATGAGAAAAAATAAATAATTATAGAATATTATCATGAAGCATGCATAAAATGTTTTTTTAAATGTACAACTGAAGATTATATATCATAGAAAAGAGCTATTTTAATTTCAAAAGTATTGTTTGGATTGATATATTCCAGAACATTTATAGATTATTAATATTTAAGTGATTTTAAAATATTTTTACCTGCTGAATGATGATCATTAGTTTACTGATCAACCGTACACTGCAGGAGAATCGCGGAACCATATATTAATCACAACTGTAAAGGGATTTCATGAAAATTTTCTATTGGATTCGCTTAATTTTACTTCGTCTGTAGTATTTAGACAGATAAAATCAGAAATTACTTTTTCACATCAAATAATTCAGTTAACGTATCTTAATGATCAGTACAATCATTTTAAATAAAATTTGTATTTCCTAACTTTTTCGATGGCTTCTTATACATTAGATGCAATAACTAAAATTTAAATATTTGACATATTTATGAATATTTATGTTTCGATATTAAAAGCTCATGTGACAAATATTTCCTTTATTTATGCAAAGGAATGTTTACATTTTTACAAGGGAAGTTATAATACATCTTTATACTAACTCTTAGAAGGACAGACATAATTCGAATACTTATGAATTATTCTCCTTTATAAAACATACAGAGTACAGATTAGTTGATGGAGAAAATTATCCATCATTTTGTTTGACAATTATGTGTAAAAAGCATTGTAGATTAGTAACATTAAGCATTAATTTACTTTTTAATGCACACTTTTCCGATGGCTTCTGACACATGACGTGCCAGCAATTAAATTATGTATATGGCAAATATGTGAACATTTATTTTTCGAAATAACAACTCATTTTGGTAATAAAATTTTTACTTTATTTATGTCAAAGGAATAGTTATATTTTTAAAGGGATATTGTAATACATCTTTAAGAATTACGTCTCAGAAATCATTCGAATACTTCTGAATCATTCTCTTTTATAAAATATACCGAGTTCAGATTATTTCACGATGAAAATTATCCAACATTTCTTGACAATTGCATGTAAGAGAGCAGTTTGATTAGAAATTTAAAAGAAAAAAAAAATGCAATTAAAATCTTAATTTCGTTTTTAATACTTATAGCAATATACCATCCTGCCCCCCGCCCCCTCACAATAAACTTTATTATTGTGAGAGGGTACTTCAGGAGGGGGTAAATTCAGGTACACTTTTCGAAAATAAAATAAAAAGAAAGTTGTGGCATTAAAATTTATTTCGTAATTTTTGGTGTATGGAAACAATTTGAATTATTTCCTTTAAGAAAATGATTTTAAATAAAATATGTTTGGTTTGCCTGAAAAAAAAATGTTAATTATTCAATATTTTTTTGCAGACTTTATGTTAAATTTCCCGGAATCGATTGCCAATTGCATTTAAAATTTCCTGAAAGAAAATAAACTTCAAAATACAGGCATAGTTTTACTATATGAGGCTCGTGTGAAATTCCATTGCTTTTCGATATTTACCAGAATTTTCCTTCCCCTTTCGGTATACTTATTAGTGCTGGGCCCTATGTAAGTTTTAATGAAAATCCTTTACGTTTAAGAGTTTATTTTTACGAACGCCACAATTCAGATGAAATTGTTTTTCTTTTCTAAATATGTTGACATCTTCTCAATAATTATAAGCTACAGTTCATGTTCGAATTAACTTTTTAACTTTTTTCTGTTTTTATGGCGGGTTCAAATTAAGTTAAATCGATTTTCTTAGCATATATTTGTATAAATGTTAATTCTGATTCCAAAATACAATTAAATTGTTTGTTCATTTTTTTATTATTTTAAATTTTAGTTTTTACGAACAATGTAAGCATGTATTTTATTCTTTATTCTAAATCAATCTTGGGTTAACTGGTGGCACAGAGGTTCGCTTATTCTCTTGTTCGTTTGTCATGAAAATGTATTGTTTAAGTTGGTTAAGTTATTTAAAAAGTTGCACCTTTAGGAATTTACTTATTTTCATTTTCAAAGATACTTTTCAAAAAGATAATTCCTGTTTATATAAATTATTTATTTCATTTAAAATTTTATTTTAAATCTTCTTTTAATTTAATTGAGAGTTTAAAACTATATTAAGTAATTTCTGTTTTTGTTACATATGTTTCTGATTTGGTTATGTTGAAATTTATGTTCCTGTAATTTTTTATACTAAATTTTATTTTGAATAATTTTTGTTTAACTACGTATTAAAATTTTATTATAATTTTTTTTAAACCTAAATATGTAAATATTTTGGTTACCTTTAAACGATGGCTCATGTATAGGTTACTTTCGTTTCACATAAATTAATCAGTGATTTACAAAAATTGTGAGCTTATAATACGAAATAAAACCAAATATATGCAAAGCAAAATTTCTATTTTAAATTCACGTATAAAAAAAAATCATGCAAAATAGTTTTTTTTAAATTTATTATAGTGGCTCTAATAATTGAAAACACTAGTAATTTTGTACAGCTAATAAGTAATTGCTTAAAACATAAAATATTTCCTTCTATGCATCAAACACCAACTAACAAAATTTTAAGAAAATAGCTTAATAAAATTTTTAACAAAGAGACATTTGATTTTTATCTATTAAATAGAGAGAAATTATCTATTAAATGAGAATTTTTTAAGATAATAAATTATTTATAATACGGCTATAAATTTTTTTAAATTTATAAAATTAAAAATTTATTATAAATTTTATAAAGTTAAATTTATGAGATTATCAAATTTATTTATATTTTTCAGGGTGTTTTTCAAAAATTAATTTTTATGGGTAAATTTTTTCCCTCACACCCTGTATGTGTTGCAGCAATAGAGTGATTTGGTTTCCTTCTTGTGCTTCTCCTAGGTATCGCAACATAGAAGAAGGTTATTATTTGAATACAAAGTATGGCTGGCCCCTTACAGCACCCAAGGGAAGTTCCGACTCTCTTCCTCCATTAAATGAAGATGCATGGAAACAAG
>BPLQ01000152.1:6024-54792 GCA_021605075.1 Caerostris darwini
GCTGTGATTATTCAATATGTTTGCTGTGATTATTCAATATGTTTGCTATATATTATCTAATTTATTGACTAGTAGCGATATTCAGAAACAAGAGGCCTATCAGTACTGAAAATATAAATAATCTTATAAAATGTTTCGCATCTTGTAAAAAAAGACTTTCGAAAGAAGTTTCAATTTTTAACCCTTTATTTTGCCAACTGAACTTTATATTCAGAATATCAAAGCAACGATTGCATCATTCTCTCAACAAATAAATTGGTATGCAAAATAAAGAAAATTCACTTTGGGTCAAGTATAACTAGAATTACTGATCTACTATACAATTAAATTTGTAGGGAGATTGATGTAATACAAAAACTGCCAAATAACGTTTACGCACATACACAAGGTTTTCTTAGAGGCGATAAAACTAAAGCAAACCTTAAAATATAGAAAAGAATGGTTAATGGGAGGTTCTCTTGCAATTATACAACTTTTGCAACACGAATTCGCAGTGGAAATTAGGCAAAGTAACAGCCATTTTCGTAGAAAATCCCGATGCTTATTGAATCTCCTTTTCGGTCTTGGCAGTCCTTGAGAGGTTGAAACCGAATTGCATGTGCTCACATTGGAGGAATCTGCAACATGCGTACTTTGTGGCGGCGATCACTTAGCAATATTGGGAATCTGCACAAGATTCTTTGGAAGAGGGAAGAGGGAAGAGAAATTCTGTACAAGAGAAATTCTGGCCAAGCTCACCAACCACGAGACGGTCGGTCTCCAACCAGATTTCTTGCGTCAGTACGACTGCCGGACCACCACACCACGTTCAGGGTCTTATTATCGAAACACCTATTCAAGCTGTTATCATGGGAACAATGGAAAGGGCCAATCTTACAACCCTCCTCCAGCATAAGCGATGAAGTGACACCTAGAGTAGTTACTTTACAAACACTCATATTCGAATGGACAACTCCGTCTCTCGCCAATTAATTCTGCAGAAGAAAGTCATACGTCTGTCCTTTACCCAAATCCTGTGAATCCAATTACCATGCTGCTGAATACTTATCTGCAAGTATTCCAGAAAGCAGTCAAGGACTTCGCTGTAAGCGATGAACCTATTATTGTACATAGCATACCCGGAATGGAGAGATCAATAGGGAAAACTGATGCATATGCTTACAAGTGCAGCCGTATTGCGAGTTTAAGCTTACCCTATGCGAAATTACCTCACCTTCCATTAATCATAAATTAAGGGGAAACACTGAAATTCAGACCAGTAAACACACGAAAGAATACCTGCAAAATGACATCTACGAGCTACATTTCATACACCACTTCTGATTTGGAAGTTACTAAATTTATTGACCGTATACGTGTCCTTGCGAGAAGCAAAGCAAGATTACAGAATAACAAAAACAAGTTTGGTGGCATAATTGCAAAAGCTCCACCTCATGTGATTACGACACTAAAAGACGCGACAGCTCGTCTTCTGTAGTACTTCTTCTCAATCGTTATTTAAGGCGTGTCCTTTGAAAATGATGTTCGAGTCGAATTGCCTATTCTGCATAAGGAAGTCGGATACGTCAGTCCTTTACCCAATTCCTGTGAATCCAGTTTCAAAATCTGAGATGAATTGCTGCTTGACAGCAATGGCGATTAAATTATTGAAAGGAAAAGCTCGACTAGAGAACTATAATTGTATATTATGTTATGAAAAATTCCCCTATTTCAAGTTGCTTCGATAGTTGACCCTGATGAACAGAAATATAACCAAGGTGGAAGAAAAATATTTAGAACCAAATATCTAGCTCCACAGACGAGAATCCATTTCTTCTGTACTACGAATTCGTGTTAGGAATTCGTATTATACACGAATTCACCGACACCAATACTTGTAAAATAGGAATTTTTTTATACTCAGCGATTTACAGCATAAAACACACTATTTCTATTCCATAAATATATTTTTAGCGAATTCGTGACAACGTGCGGATTGGAACCTTAGCTACCGCGCAGGAGGGCTAAGGTTCCAATCCGCATACGGCATGGTTGTCAGATTCCAAAAAGAGTAGACTAGATGGCGACGATTGTGACAATGTCTCGCAACGGTATTCGGATTGCCTGCTGGGAGTTGTCCGCATTTCCTCCCACATTCGATGCAAATGCGAGTCGTAAGAGACACCCCGATGGCCCTGTTCCATTTCACCCATCGGTGGACCATTCGTGCCATGTCCTAGATCTATCGAGGTATTCAGAAAATAAGATTTCGTTCAACTATGTATGCAGGTAAATTCATATACATAAAAATATAGAATTTACATGCTTAATTTTCTAAAGACCCAAGAATGTTTTCCTAGTTCTCATTATCATTGGCGCAACAGCCCGGAGTAGGCCAAGGCCGTCTACCTACCGTAAGATTTTGGGACGAGAGATGTTTTTTCTTTATACAGGGGTAGGGGGGGGTGGTGGTCAGCTCTACGCCCAAAAGTCATAAAGACCGGGACCTACGTTTTAATGGTGATTCTTAACTACGAATATCCATGGCCCCGCCGCGACTCCAACCCGAAACCTGTGGTACCGAGCGCTAGCCGCTCGCCCAGAAAAAATAGGAAAGAAAATTTCCATTTAATTATTTATGCATGAAAATGCGTATGTATCCAATATATGCATTTGCCTGCTGAATTTTCTCAAGATCCAAGAATGTTCTTCCTAGTTCTATCCATCTCAAATTCACCAACGGTGGAGCACTACGTTATAATGAAAACCTTCGTGAAACTTGGGATGGATTACGAGAGGATTTAAACATGTAAAACGCTGAAAATATTTTATAGGAAGAGCAACTCGGTCAAAATATATATTTCCCATCCGAATGCAATGTATTTTCAAAATTATTTAAGGGCGGCAACTCTGAAATTCAGGAACATTCGACATTCTGCCTGCTGTCAATATATTACTACCACCCTATGAAAACAGTCATTAATGAAGTCATGAATGCATATGTTTGCAGGTGCTGCAGTGCTATTTGGAGAAGGCCATATTGTGTGTAGTAATCTCACACTGTCTATTAATCATAGATTAAGGAAATACAATAAAATTTGAATCACGATGCACATGAAAAATTTAGAATGACGTCTTAGTTTGAGAAAACAGTTGTCTACTACTGTGACCAAAAATTAATTCTTCCAAATTTATTTTATCGCCTTCAACTTAATCCCCTGATGACACAATGCACTGCCAACTTTTCCCAATCTCAATGCATGCTAAAAAGTCATCTGGGGGGGGGGGATGGCCTTTACGTTGAAATATTTCACGTTTAATCGACTCAAAACGGTGTCCCCGAACTGGTCTTTACTTTAGCGAATAGCCAGAAGTCGCACGCTGTGAATACGGTAGTTGTGTAACGGTATGGGTTTCATTTTGGGTGAAAAACTCCAAAAGTATCAATGCAGCGTGAGCTGACGCATTATCGTGATGCAAAAATTAAGAATCGTGTTTCATAAATGTGGCCTCATTTTACGAATAGCTTCACAAAAACGATGCATAACACTAAAATAATATTCTTGCTGACAGTTCGGCCCGGCGGAAGGAATTCATAATGCACCACACAACATAAACGGTCAATACGACCTTGATTTCTGAGCGACTTTGCCGTGCCCTTACAGGTTGTTTGATTTTTCTTCACGCAACAAAATCCACAATAAATATCTGTCACACAACTTGTGCCCATCATAATTAAATCTATTTCTTCTAAAGCAACGTTAAACAACTGCATTTCACAGTAAATAAGTTCCCGTCGATCCAACTTTCGTAATTAAGCAATTCATTTTACTGTAATGCCATACCAATTCAAAATCTGCTGATTAAAAAGCACATTCGATTTACATAACTTCAACACTGAATTTCATATTAATATGGATGCCGCAAAAATATAAGCATTTGCCTAGTGAATTTTCTGAGGATATCCACATAAAAATTGGTGCCGTAACCTACCTTCAGAAATTGATTGACTTATATTGGAGAGGGATACATGTTCGTGAAATAAATTTATTATATTCTATATATATTATTTTATGTGTCAATGTGTGTTATTCTATATCATTTTTATATATTTTATTGTTTCGAAAACTGCAAACATGTTGTCAGTACAAGGAGCACAGAATTCGGATCCAGGAGCGAGTTTGCTCCAAAATGTTTATGTCGATGGTACCCTCTTTATCGGGAAAAAATGTTTGCGATTTTTTTCTTCTCTATCTCAGATTGGGCAACTGAGTGGGTGGTCTCATAGTCAAACGCCATTTTCAATTTTGCGATAATTAGAGGGAATGCCAGAAAAGTTTATGAAGCCTCTTTACAGAATGATAAAGAGTTCACCTACGAAAAAGTTGAGGCGATGACGTCGCATTTCAAAGAAACTCCGCCTCTTGCAACAGAGTTTGCGAAGTTTTCCTCAGCCGTGCAGTTCGAGTTTGAGAACGTCAAAGACTTTTCAATAAGAGTGCAAGGTCTTAGTCGAAAATGCCTTGAATCCGATTCGGAAAACGAAAAGGTTTCAGAGAGTTTCAAAGACAAGCTTCTTTCTAAATTTATTTTTGGTCTAAAAGCAAATATAAGAGCTCAGGTGCTAATTGCAGACCCTTCTTTTGCGGAAGTGGTGGACTTCGCATCACAAGTTGAATGGTCTTTTGAAGGTGCCTCTCCAAATGTTAATGTTATTTCTCAAACTGATTCCAATGCGGTGGAGGGTTTTACCAAAACCTTAGATTTGGTTTTGAAACAGCTCTAACACTTTACTACTAGAATACATGAACTAGATAAACATACCCGAAAATAACTATACAAATCAGCCACCTTCTCAACGAAGACATAGAAAGCCTCTCAAATGTTTTATTGTGGGCGTCTGAGTCATATAGCCTCTGAATGTCAGAAAAAGGTATTATCAGCAGGGTGGTCAGCAAAATAGATTTCAATCATACAATCAAAGGACTTTTGATAGACAAATCCAAAAAAACTAGCTTCAGGGGAATTTATTCCTGGTCTCTAAATTCCAGAAAAACCCACGCTGACCCAAAAGAGGAAAAGCCCAAATTATCGTCATGTACAACGCCTATCATTGAGAAATAGAAGATATTACCTGTAGGGCTTTAATTGATACAGGCTTAACAATGAATCTAATGAGTATGAATATTCTGAATAAGTTGAAAAAAATGCATATTTGTTTTTGCACCAACTGTAGAAGTGAGAACAATTACTAATGCTACTATGCATTCTGGTTGTGTTATTAATAGTAAAATTTTAATTGATAAGTTTGAGTACGAGGATGATTTCGTTGTTCCGCATTCCAATCTTTCGCCGGTGTTTGATATTGTACTAGGTTTAAATTTTCTTAACGAAAATTAATTTATAATCGGTTGCAAAAATAATTCCTTGCGCAATGAGACAACAAGTATAAATTGGAATTTCAAAAGATCGTTCTATGTTTCTGGCCATATCGATGGAAAAATTAATGATAAGTGTAGAGAGAAATTAAATATATCTGTGCAAAATGAAATTCATAGGTCTCAAATGAAATTAATAGGAAAATCAGTAAGTAAAGTCAGGATTCCCCAAATTCTCAAAGATATGTAGACATAAGCATACAACCAACTAATGTAACTCTTCTAATCGAAAAGTATGTAAATTCTTCCTTCTTAGTAGCTAGAGCAGCATCAAACATGAATACCAACAACAGATGTCTGGCCTTAATTTTAAACGATTCTACTCTGGTATTAAATAAAGGAATGGCTTTGGTTTCTATTGTACCAATTGAACAAGTTGCAGTCATGCAAAATATAAATTATATAAGTGTCAATAACACACAAAATGAAATTGGGAAAATTCAATAAATCTTTCTCACCTTAATCCTGAGTGATCAGACGCGATATCCTTGTTGAACAAATATAATTCTGTTTTCGCGAAGGAATTGTCTGACATGGGAGAATGTTCTATAATTCAACATGAAATCGATCTAACAGATAATATTCCTACGAGACAAAAGCCTTATCGAGTTCCATATAATTTAAAGGCTAAAATGAAGAAGCAAATCAACATTTTGCTCGATGCAGGGATTATCCAGCCTTCGACTTTCGCTGCCCCTGTTTTACTAGTTAAAAAGTCAGACTGGTCTTTTCGCCTTGTGGCCGACCGTAGAAAGTTAACTCTAAGCTTATTCCGGATAATTTTAAACAACCAAATTTGAATGAAATGATAGATCTGTTATCCGGATCCAAATTTTTCTCAACGTTGGATTTAACTTCGGGTTTTCACCAGATGCAAATGAACCCTAGTCATGCTCACCTTACTGGCATAACCACCGTGTTCGGTTTATTTCAATACAAAAGACTACCGTTTGGTCTTAAAAAGGCTGGTGCCAGTTTTCAAAGACTTATGAGCATTGTCCTTGCAGGGTTAAGTAATTTGAAAGTTGCATGTTAGATCGATGATATTATCATTGCTTCGAAAACCTTTGAAGAGCACATGAACCGTCTTTAAATCGTTTTCAAGAGACTGCAATCAGCAAATCTAAAAGTAAAGCCAAGCAAATGTTCTTTTTTGCAGCACGAGATTACTTATTTAGGGCACGCAGTCAGAGAGGGACAAGTTCTTCCAGATGGTAAAAACCTGGATTCAATTCGTAAATCTTTGCAAGAAGAAAGCAAGTTGGATCTTTTTTTAGGGTTGACGGGGTTTTATAGAAAATTCATCCCTAATTATTCAAAAATCTCTGCCTCTTACCCAACTTACTAGCGAAAATGAACAAGTCTTTTGAATCTTTAAAGAAGCATTTAGTTTCAGTTCCCTGTTTAAGCTTGCCTGATTGACAAACCATTTGCACTGAAGCGAGCAAATATTCTTTAGGCGCCGTTCTGGTTCAAGAGGATGAATCAGGGTTTCAACACCCAATTTCCTTTGCTTCTAGAAAACTTGGACAAACCGAAGTAAAATATTCAGTGGTGGAAAAGGAGGCTCTGGGAGTTGTTTTTGGTATAAATCACTTTAAAAATTATTTATATGGTTCGCATTTCTTTGTTTATTGCGATCAACAATGTATTTCAAAGTTAATGAAATTAAAGGATCCAACGTCGCGTATTGCCAGATGGTTACTTACCTTACAGCAATATACATACACAGTCGTCGATAAACCAGGTCGTTTAAATTTAATGGCCGATTATCTGTCTAGAGCCAAGTACTCCAGTAATAGTGAAAACGAAAATAGATTGAATGCAGTAAACGCTTTAGATTCCAACTTTTCCACTTTCCGAATTAATTCAATGCCGATCAATGATATTATTAAACTGCATAATCAGGATGGTTTTTGCCAGCAAATTAAAGAAAAGCCAAGAAATAACTGGTATTTTTCTAGACGATCTCCACAATTTTTTGTAAAAAACGATCTTCTATGTTATAGAAATAAAAGGAAGAAACATGATTCCAGAGCAAAATTGGTTGTTCCGAAATCTATGGTATCTACTGTACTGCAGTTTTGTCATGAAAATAATTCCGTTGTTCATCCGATCTTTCAAGAACACTGAAAAGGATCGAACAAATTACTTTTGGCATTGATTATACCTTAATGTGAAAAACTACGTAGCTTCATGTCACTCCTGCATTCAACGCAGAGGATTTTCAAACACAGTTAAAGCGCCGATTCAAAAATTCCTATCGTCGAATATCCTTTTCAAAAATGCGCCTTTGGCGCGGTTAGTCGCTTTGTAACCTCTTCCTGAGGGAATAAGTACTTAATTGTAATATCCGACTATTTTACTCGATACGCCGAGGCTTACCCAGTTGAAAATATTCAAAGTTCTTCAGTAGCACGCGTTCTTATTGATTTCATTTCACGTCATGGGATAATGCAGACTCTTTACTCTGATCGAGGTTCTAATTTTCTTTCTGCAGCAATGAATGAAGTATACTAAAAATTGGGTATATCCAAACATACGTTGGCTTATAACCCTCAGGGAAATTGTCTTGTTTAGACTTTCCACCAGACATTGATACACTCAGCCATCTCGTTTCGGAAAAACAAGATTGGTGCCAACATGTACCTTTAGCTTTAATGGCCTTTAGAAATGCACATCACCGTTCAATCCAGGAAACGCCGGCTTTTCTCGTTTATGGTCGAGATCTGCAAATGCCTTATGATCTTATATTTCGTGATCAGGTTAGGACATACTCTGATACGCCTTCTTTCGCAACTCAACTGATTAATAGGCTTCAGTCTTCTTTAACCTTATTAAAAAAACATCTAGAAAAATCAGCTGAGGAAGTTAGTAAATACCAAATTGAGTTACCCAAGTCCAAACAAATTTCGGTCGGAGATCTAGTATACTTACACACACCAAAAATAAGAATTCACACCTCAAAGAAGTTGGCTAAGGTAAATGATGGTCCTTTTAGAGTCACAAAACAGTTTTCCCCGTGATGTTCGAAATACAACTCGTAAACAAACTCATAAATAATCAAAGAGTTCATCTTAACAGATTAGGTTAAAGTCGCAGCGAAGGAGATTTTCCCCGACGTAGGTTTAGACGAACAAACAGTAAACCTTTCAAACAGTGAAAAGATGGATGACACTCAAGAGAACGTTGATAATGAGTTACTAAATCTGCCCCCCTCCCTTTTGTAGACCGTATCAGAATTGGGGTTATCCTGAAGAGGTTCTGGTAAGAAAAGATCAGTCTTCGGGTAGGCCAGGCAGTAGATGACCTTTCTCCCCCTAACTCTCCTTCCGCGCAAATAGCCGTATCTCATAGATATAATTTGAGACCGCAGAATGCAATGGGTTTTGTGAAATAATTTTTCTCAACGATGCAATTCAATGTAAAATTTGGGTCTATCTTCTCTTTTTCAACTTGGTGTTATTATAATTTTTATTTATATATATATTTTTTTAAATTATCCCGTTCTGCCTTAAATTAAGAGTACTTCTTGAAACGATTTCAATAGTACAAAATAGGTAACAGCCAAATAGGGGTGCGTCGAGAAGAATTTTTGTCTTGGGATTTTGCAATGTGAAAAGGTTTTGTACAAGAGAATAGGGAGGTTTTTATGTGTGATTGTAGATTATTCATGTGTTAGGGTTTATTATTAATATTAGTAGTATTATTTGGTTTCGTATCGAAAATCTCCGTATGATTATGCAATATTCTATCAAGGTGGTTTTTCCTACATTTTAGAGTAACTGGGTAAGGCTGTTAGATTTTTGTATTTTTAGTTGTGGGAGTCAAAATGTTTTTAGTGATAATGCTCTATACGCACCATTGATCAAAGTCTTGGCAGCAAGGGTGCTCCGTTCAACCACTCATGGGGCTCTTGTGTGGGGCAGGAGACCTGGGGAAACTTGACTATATAATGTAACTTGGATTGTACACTTTCTTTTTTCAAGTCCCGCTGCTGCCAGGGGTTCACCAGTTAATTCATAGAAGTATGCCAGTCACTCCGAATCGCAGTCAAACTCCCAGTTTAATATCTGTATTTCCCGCTGGACATGGTACAACCATCTCAGCCTCGATCTGCCACCTTCCTTCAAGCTACGCAGTACCGTTCCTCGTCTCTTTTCTTTCTCTCTCCCCTTCTCTGCGATGTCCATCACCTCCATTTTATAGTTCATTCTCGGTGGGGGCGATTGCCGACACCGTATTAGAGTTCATATCCGTTGGGCAGACGCACCCCCATCCATAAATCCAAGTCCCCGTCTTGATCAACTGATTTCTTGACCATCTGGCCGCAAAGTGTTTTATGACCCCTGCCAATTAAAATACTTTCCACATATATCCCCTTCACCCCCAGCTGTGACCCATCCGGTCAGGTGCGGAGACCAACAAACAGCCCCCTTCCAAGGGACACGCATAGAATATAGTCTAACATATACAGTAATATAGAATTTTACCATAAAAATATTTACTAAAAGATATTGCTTATATTGCCACGACAATATCTGGCTCCTTGTCAGGATGTCAATCGAGACCGAGACCGTTTGATTATTCGCTCTAATGTCATTTCATACATGCGTTTGACTAATTAGTTATTAATTATTAGTTATTAATTTAATTCTACAGCTTAACATGGATTACTAACAACTAAAGATCCATGCCACTGCCAGGATTCGAACCTGAAGCGTATGGTGCCAAATACAAGATCGCCAGCCAATTGCACATCCAATAGACAATCCCACTGTCCACGAGACCAAGGAGGAGACTAACCGCCGTCGTTTTCGAATTTCTTTTACCACCTATGGCAGGCCAGGGGCCAAAAGTGACAACAGTTTATTTACAATTCTTGGCAGGTGACAACGGCACAGAGTCTATCACCTGTCAAAGCGTTTATTAAATTGATTCCTGTATTACTGTTATATATTTTTTGGTACCTTACCTCCACGAGGACCCGGCCGGACAACGTGCTTGACACGGCCAAACAGGCGAAATCTAGCATCAGTAGGGTGAAACTTTCCGAAAAAAAAAAAAAAGGTAAATTATATATTTCCAAGAAGAAATGAGTCAATCTTTGGATGAAGAAATGGGCGAGGTTGGAAGTGAGGACAACATCCTAAAGGCCACCATGCTTTTTAAGTCTTTCATGGAACTGACATACCAAGAGACCCTAAAAGCTAAAGACAAAGCCCAAGTAAGAACTGGTAACAAGTATGATGCAAATTATACATGTTCAAAACAAAAGCATCTTTTCATTAATAGGAGCCAATAACGAGTTAGAGAAATTGATAGAGAAAAAACCTTCATTTTCTCAAGTTGTAAAATCTACATTAGTAAAACAAAAAGAAGAATCCCTTAAAAAGATCGCGTAGGAAGACAAAAAGTGCTACATTCATTAATCATTAAACCAATTGATGAAAACAAGACATCTATTTTTACAAAGAAGCAACTTCAAGATAACATAAGTTTAGATAACTTAAAAGTTGGAATCGAAAGTGACAAAAACATTTCTAAAGGCGGGATATTCGTTGAAACAATGAATCCCGATGACGTAGGCAAGCTAACTGATGAACTAGAAAAAAAATGAGAATATAAAAAGATAAATTTAAAATTTCTAAACCAAGCTTAAGGAATCCAACTATCATTTGTTTTAATGTTTCTAATGAAACACCAAATGAAGATATAATTCAAACTATTGACAGGAAATTTGTAGAAGAGGCAGAAAAGGAGATGACAAAATTACGTACCACATATGAAGGTAGATATGGAAAAAACGTTATTATAGAGTTAGGCCCATTATCTTTAAAAAAATTATGGAGCACAAAAAAATTAATGTAGGTTGGGAAATAATTTCTATTAAAGAGTCGCTAAAACCCACACAATGCTTTAAGTGTGGAAGATACGGTCATGTTTCAAAATATTGTAAGAACGATCAAGAGGTCTGTACTAACTGTTCTGGCACAGATAACAGCTGGAAAAACTGTAAGAACGATCCAAAGTGCATAATTGTGTTTTCCGCAACACAAAATTTAAATCCGAATATAATACTGGACATAGATTTTACAACTTCTATTTGTACAGCTATGAAAAAGAGCTAAAGAACCTACAAAATAAAACAAATTATGGATAATATATTCGATCAGAAAATTATCCAAGGCGCACACATAAACTTAGGCAATGTAATTTCAGCTATGTCCCAGCTAAATCAAACAGTAATTAATCAGAATTTTGACTCTTATTGTCTTAATGAGCCATACTGTTACAAGAATAAAATTATTAACATTCCTACTACATACAAAATAATTTCATCAGAAGAAGCACCGAAGTCTGCAATTATTGTAAAACAGTCTTCTCAAGTAATGATATTATATGCAAGCTCTAATATTACAGCAATAGAGCTCAACCTGAAAGATGTGGCATTTATCTTAATTTCCATTTATTGTCCTCCGAATGAGGACATTGAAATTTCTTTGAATATTCTGCAAGGGATTATTATGTCATATCAAACAGCTCAAATCATTATCTGAGGCGACTTTAATGCCAAGTCTCGCCTCTGGGGAAGGAGAGACCTGGATGCCAGAGGACAGGAAGTTATTGATCTCTGTTCGATAAATGATCTCCTAATACATAACAATCCAGCTTCGCCCCCAACTTTTTGTTCTTCGAGGGGCGAAAGTTTGAGTGATTTGATTATGATAAAAATAATAATCGGTTTGATACTATGGTATTAGATGAAATAACAAATAGTGATCACAATAGGATCTCTATTTTGTGGTCACTAATAATTTAGACAAAGTCTAGAATCAATTTAAAGCAAATTGGCTAAAACTAAAAATAAAATTTGCCCACTTATTGGAAAATAGCGAAGACTACTTAAATTCACTTACTCCTAGTGACATAGATCAATATATATTTGAGATTCAAAAGTCAATTATTGAAATTTCCAATCAATCATAAAACCCAAGGGGATTAAAGAAGAAATCATACAAAACAAAAAATGCAATTTGGTGGAGCCCAAGATTAAGAGCATTAAGATCTAGAGTGCGGGCACTCAGAAGGCTTTTCCAAAAAGAAACGGACACTAATTAAAGACAACTGAAAAAGATAAACTATAAGAATTTTTTAAGATTATGGTGTTTTAAACATTTTTGTTAGTGACATTACAACTAATAATATCTTCGGAAAATTTTTTAAGATTATGGTGGATAAGACTACAAGAAACAAAATAATTAATCCTACAAAAGACGATACAGGGTATATTACCAAAACACTAAATGAAACAATGTTAAAGATCTTAAACCATCATTTTACTTATGATTTGTCTTCCTCACAATCAGAAATGGCTTATCAAACTCTTGAGAACTCTTTGGAGTTCAGAGTCCCATTTCAACTCATCGGTGGAAATGGCTTTTTTAGACCCACGAGGTATTCAGAAAATAAATTTCCAACTATGTATGCATGGACATACATAAAAAATATACATTCCTGTGCTTAATTTGGTAAAGATCCAAGAATGTTTTCCCTAGTTCTCATTATCAAATGAAAAAATTAAGGCCGTCTACCACAATTCGATTTTAACAAATGTTTTTCTTTATACAGGGAGTTCTGGAATTTCTACGCCCAAAGTTGGAAAATGGCAAATTTAAAGTTTTATACCGAAGGATAAAAGATCCATGGCACCTCCGCCCCGAACATGCCCATTTACCGAGTGTACCCACTCTGCCATAAAAAGACATTCGTTAAACTGTTTATGCATAAATACATATACACTGAAGTGACAAAAGTCATGGGATAGCAATATGCAAATTTTCAGATGGCAGTAGCATCGCGTAGAACAGGTATAAATGCGCAGTGGTTTCGCAGAGCTTTCATTTCTGTTCAAGTTATTCATGTGAAGAGGTTTTGACGTGATGATGACCGCACGACGGGAATTAACAGACTTTGAACGCGGAATGTTAGTTGGAGCTAGACGCATGGGTCATGCCATTTCGGAAATCGTTAGGAATTCAACATTCCCAGATCCACTGTGTCAAGACTGTGCCGAGAGTATGAAATTTCACGCATAACATCCCACCATGGACAGCGCAGTGGTCGACCGCCTGCACTTAACGACCGAGACCGGCGACGTCTGCAAAGAGTCGTAAATTCTAACAGACAAGCAACACTGCGTCAAATAACCGCAGAAATCAATGTGGGACGTACAAGGGACTTGTCTGTTAGAACTGTGCGGAGAAATTTGGCTTTTCTTGGGCTATTCCAGCAGAAGACCGACTCGAGTGCCTTTACTGACAGAACGACATCGCTTGCAGCGACTCTCGTGGGCACGTGAGCATATCGGTTGGTCCCTAGATGAATGGAAAACCGTGGCCTGGTCCGATGAGTCACGATTTCAGGTGGTAAGAGCTGATGGTAGGGTCCGAGTGTGGCGCAGACCCCACGAAGCCATGGACCGAAACTGTCAGCAAGGCACTGTTCAAGCTTGGTGGTGGCTCCGTAATGGTGTGGGCTGTTTTTTCATGGCATGGACTTGGTCCTCTGGTGCGACTGGACCGAACATTGACTGGAAATGCTTATGTTCAGCTACTTGGAGATCACTTGCAGCCATTCATGGACTTCATGTACCCAAACAACGATGGAATTTTTATGGATGACAATGCGCCATGTCACCGGGCCACAACTGTTCGCGATTAGTTTGAAGAACATTCTGGACAATTCCAACGAATGATCTGGCCACATAGATCGCCCGACATGAATCCCATCGAGCATTTATGGGACATCGAGAGGTTTGTTCGTGCCCAAAATCCTGCACCATCAACGCTTTCACAATTATGGACGCCTATCGAGACAGCATGGCTCATTATTCCTACAGAAGACTTCCAACGACTTGTTGAGTCCATGCCACGTCGAGTTGCTGCACTTCGCCGGGCGAAAAGAGGGCCGACACGATATTAAGAGGCATCCCATGACTTGTCACTTCAGTGTATCATTTAGAATTGAGACTTTTAATCCCAAACAGTTTGGCTTTAGAAAGAAAAAAAAATCAACTATAACCGCAATACAGAATATTAATTCTTTTGTCAATTAGGCAACATCAGAAAATAAAATGATCTGTCTAATATCTCTTGATATTAAAAACGCTTTTAATTCAGTAAACTGGAGCCTTCTTAAGAATAAGATAATTAAACTACCAATTCCTCCTTATTTAATCCAGATTCTATTAGACTTTTTGAGAGACAGATCTGTCCTTCATGATGGAGTTAAGATCTCCTATAATCAAGGTATTCCACAGGGTTCATGTCTTGGACCAATCCTGTGGAATCTATATAAATGATCTACTTAATCTAGACTTGGACACTGATATTATCATCCAGGCTTTCGCCGATGATATCATCCTAATGATAAAAGAGCGAGTTTCCTACCTTTATAGAGACAGTAGTCAAAAACCCTTAAATATGATTTATAACTGGATCCAAGTTAACAAACTTTAAATTAACTATGAGAAAAGTAATTTTATAATAATTTCGAAAACTAAATTCTCTCACATACCACAAATCAAAATAGCAAATAATAGAATCAAATATACCAAAGAGCTGAAATACCTAGGTGTTATAATTGATAGTAGACTAAACTGGACTCCACACCTGAACTATATTAAAGAAATAATTAATAAAATTCAACACAAATTAGATAGACATAGCAGGGTTGTATGGGGCTTAAACCCTAATGTAAAAAAAGAAATATATCTGTCAGTTTTGGAAAAAATTATAACTTATGGGTACCAGATTTGGTACACGAATACAGTGAGACAGGATACTAAATTAATTCAATTACAAAGGATCGCTTTAAGGATTATTACAAAGGCCTACAAGACACAGTATCATCAGAAGCATTAAATGTTCTAGCTGGTGTAATTCCACTAGATATTAAATTAAAGCTCTTAACTGAGTTATATGACTTAATTAAGTTTCACAAGGAATTAACCATTGATTACTTTTAAATTTGAAGATATAGAAGATAATTTTTTTTCTAATTAGCCATTGGATTTCTGCTCAATTAACTGGAACCATTTCTCAAACGATTATGTCAACACCATATTTACAGATGGTTCAAAGAAATCTGGTAGAACTGCCTTTGCATTTGTTTACTATAAAGATCACAAAGAAGTTCTTAACACTTACCAGAATAAGTGATCACGCATCAATTTTTACTGCAGAGCTTCTAGCTATTAGTAGCTCTGGACTTTGTCATAGAAAAAGAACTGAAGGATATAATAGTATCTGATTCTAAATCAGTATTGGAAGCACTAAAAAACTCATAATGAAGATAAAAATATTCAAGAATTAAAAAACAAAATAATTCTTTATAAAAATAAGATCAATCTAGAATGGACGAAAGCGCATTGTGGCCATATCGGAAACGAACTAGTTGACAAATACGCAAAGATGGCGATAGAAAAACAAAATATTGACTATGTACAGAAATACACTTTAAAGCAAGTAAAGAAAATTTTGGAGAAAAAGATGGATATAGTTTGGCAGGAACGATGGAATAATTCTACCAAAGCAAGATTCCTCTTCCAAGTTTACCCACAGATAAGCAGGCAAAGAACATGCGGAGATTTTTATATCAATCAAATCCTTACAACTCATGGTGCGCTAGCCACTTAACAACAAAGATTTTTTGGGAAGTCTAATATTTGCCCCTGCGGGGAAACAGAAGAAACAAGATACCATCTGATCTATGATTGTAAGTTGTGGCTAAAAGAAAGAACTAATCTTCCAAAAAACTATAAGTCGCTATCTATCAGGTCCTTCATTGATAACAAAAAATCAAAAATAATAATTAGGGATATTATGGAGAAAAGATTTGAGATAAATAAATTGCGATTATTATCTTTAAAAATTATGTTAAATTATTTAGTACAGTTATTATTTCTTAATATTTTGTTCTTTCAGGATAAGATTTTCTGTATATACTTGTATATGATATTGTATATTTTTTCTTATCTTTCGTTATTTACTCTAGTTGAGTATATTATTATATATATATTTTGTGAAATTACATTTGATGTACTTATACTTTGAATTATATGAAGATGAATATAACTATGTATATAACAGATGTAAAATTGTATTTTTTAAATGTAAAAACAAAAGGGGGGGGGAGATAACCTCATTGTATATCTTAAATTTTTACTGGATATGACATTAATAAACTTTTTTTATTGTAGTTGTAAATGGTGCTTTTTAAAGCAAATTTCAAATATTGTTCTAACTATAAATTTAATGAAGGACAAACTTTCTCCTTGCCTTAAGAGTTGCGTTTCTAACTGATATATAACCAATCTAATTTTAACACTAATATTAACACTAAAAAAAAGAAAAAAAGTGGGTCCGTTGGGACGAGAAATCTTCCGTCAACCTCCCCAGTTCTTTCCCCAGTTTTTCTTCCTTAGTTTTTCTTTGGCAATTTTTCCCTCAAAGTTTGAGGTTTTTATTTTTCGAAAATTGGATAGGGATTCAGAGTTTTTACCCTTCATTACTTCCGTTCCTATGCTTGTACAGTTCGGGATTGCTGTCGCAACCCCGGTCTGAAGAACCGGATGCCTAGGCAGGAAATTGTTAAACTTACCAGACCGTCCAGGAAAGAAA
This sequence comes from Caerostris darwini, assembly GCA_021605075.1. Classification (NCBI taxonomy): domain Eukaryota; kingdom Metazoa; phylum Arthropoda; class Arachnida; order Araneae; family Araneidae; genus Caerostris; species Caerostris darwini. Next base: position 23,126 of record BPLQ01000152.1, read on the forward strand.
AACACTAAAAATTGCCACCTCCTTTCAAGGTAAATACGGAAAAAATTGTAATAGAATTAGGTCCTATCTCGTTTAATAACATTATCAGCAAAAAGAAAATCAATATAAACTGGGAACTAATAAATTTTATAGAATATCTGAAACCCCTCCAATGTTATAAATGCGGACGATTTGGCCACTCATCTAAATTCTGTAGAAATAACCATGACATTTGCACTAACTGTGGAAAAGATCACAACTGGAGAAAAAAACACGGCTAAATGCACAAACTGCTTATTCCATAATGAAGAATTTAAAACCAATTTTGATATTAATCACGGCTGTACTAACAATTGTAAAATATTAGAAAAAGAAATTAAAAACTTAATAAATAGTATTATTATGGTCCATAATATGTTTTAACTTAATTATTAAAGGATCTCATTAATCTAGTTAATTCTATCGCAGCCATGACCCAATTTTATCAGACAGTTACTAACCAAGATTTTGACTTCTATTCACTAAACGAACCATATTCCTATAATAAAAAAATTACAAATATTCCAACAACCTATAAAATCTTCTCCTCTGATGACATTCCAAAAGCAGCTCTAATTGTTAAACAGTATACTCAAGTTCTAGAAATTTTTTATCACCCCTGAAATAGTTATTCTCGAAATTAAACTTCAGTCAAAAAACTTGATTTTAATTTCTGTATATTGTCCCCCCAGTAATAACATTGATATAAATCTGGATATTCTCCAGGGATTCATCCAAAAATATAGAAATAATCCATTCATTATCGATGGAGATTTTAACCTGAAGTCTAGATTATGGGGAAAAATGGACTTGGATTCTAGAGGACAAACCGTAATTAACTTCTGCAATAGTAATGATGCCTTTATCCATAATAACCCAGACTCTCCACCTACCTTTTCCTCAAGTAGAGGGGAGAGCTGGATAGACCTAATCATTAACATTAATGTTGAAAATGAATTCTCCGTTGAAGTAATTGATGAAATTAGCAATAGTGACCACAATTTATTAACCTTAAGCTGGAATACTAACAATGTCAGACACAACCCTAAAAATATTAATAGAACTAATTGGATCAAACTTGAAACCAATATGGCCAATCTTCTAAAATATATCAATAAATTAGATAATATCCAACTAAACGATACTGATCAATATATTAAAGATATCCAAGAAGAAATCATTAATAGAGTTACAAAATTTCATAATAACAATAAAACTAAACAAAATAATCAAAAAATGCCATCTGGTGGAACCAAGACTTGAGGATTCAGAGATCGAAAACTAGAGCACTCCGAAGAGCATTTCAGAAAGAAACCGATACTAACGCCAGAATTATTAAAAAACAAAAATTCAAAGAAATTCAGACAATCTGTAAAAAAAATATATTAAACTGCAAAAGAAAATTCATCAAAAACTACATTAATAATGTCACCACTAACAATATTTTTGGGAAAAATTTCGACATTATATCTGATAATATTAAAAATAATAATAAATAGGCTAAACCTACCAAAAAACCAGATGGCTCACTAACATACACCATTAATGAAACTATCTTGAACCACCACTTTCCATATAGAAATTATCATAATTATATCAACCCAATCCCGATTTCCCCACTGGACTCCGTTGAAATTAATAACAATGAAATATAAAAAGCCCTTTACAAAATAAAAAGAAAAAAGATCCTGGCTTTGATATGATCCCTGGAGAATTCATTAAAGAAATTTACCTAGCAAATAAAAATTTGTATCTCTTTTCAATATTCTTCTATGAAATGGAAAATTCCCGGGGCCCTGGAAAACCGCCCAAATTGCTCTCATCCCAAAAAATAACAATCTCTCATCTCCAACAGATTACAGGCCCATCTGTCTACTTCCAACTTGGGGTAAGTTCTTCGACAAAATACAGATCGCATTAACTATTACCTTAATCTAAATAACTTTTTTAGCCCCAACCAATTTGGATTCATAAAAAATAAATCTACTTTCTCAGCAATTCAAAATATTAAAAACTTTACATCACAGGCCTTTTTAGAAAATATTGTTTGCCTAATTTCCCTAAACATTTCAAATGCTTTTAATTCAGTTAGTTGGAATACCCTTAAAGATAAAATCAAGAGTCTTCCTATTCACTCCTATTTAATTAATATCCTTTTTCACTACTTAAACAGTAGATCTATATATGATAATAATACTCTAAAATCATATAATCAGGGTGTGCCGCAGGGTTCCTGCTTAGGGCCCACCTTGTGGAACATCTTCATTAACGATATCCTCAAAATTGATCTCGGTGAAAATATTAAACATTCAAGCTTACGCAGACGATATTATTTTAATTAAAGATAAAGCGACTTGCCTCTTTAAAGAAAAAACTCAACGGCCTCTTAATACAATTAACCAATGGATGACTAACAACGCACTCAATATAAATTATAATAAAAGTAATTTTATCATTATCTCCAATAAAAAAAATACTCATATCCCATCTATTAAAATCAACGATAATAAAATTAATTTTACTAAGGAACTTAAGTATCTGGGACTGATTCTTGATACCAAACTCTCTTGGGGCCCTCATCTGGACTATACTAGAGAAAAGGTTTTTAAAGTACAACATAAACTAAACAGATATGGAAGAGCGACATGGGGCCTGCAACCAATAGTAAAAAAAGAATGGCATCCATAGGTTAGAATTTTTTCAATAACCTTTTCATACAAAATTTGGTACAAAAATTCCGTAAAACAAAATATTAAACTTAAAAAAATCCAAAGAATTTCCTTAATTAATATTACTAAATCCTATAAAACAGTTTCAACCGATGCCCTTATCATTTTAGCAGGAATTGTACCTATAGACAAACTTAAAAATCTAATTAAACTGTATTATATTAAAAACAATAACCATAACTTGAATATAGATAACACTAATATTATCAATAAAGATATAGATAATAATATAATTGATAATTACCCACCATGGAAAACTCAGTTAAATGGAACATCTTTACTAACAACTATTCTAATACTATTTTTACTGACGGCTCCAAGAGAGACAGTAAAACTGGCTATGCAATAGTTAATTTTCAAAATAACAATGAAATTGTTCACTCAAAAGAATTAGTGACCACGCGACAATATGTACAGCGAAACTGATGGCAATCAGTGAAGCTGTAGATTATATTATAAATAACTTCTCTAACGCTATAATTGTATTCGACTCGAGGTCCGTTCTAGATGCTTTAAGCAATATTAATAACCAGGATTATAACATTCACTTACCAAAAGAAAAAAAATCTCATTTAATGGAAATATCAAAATGGAATGGGTAAGGGCCCCATGAGGGATTTGCCGGACATGAAACAGCAGACAGATATGCAAAAGAAGCCACCCTCAAAGATGTAATTGATTGTAAGGTGAGCTATTCTCAAATTTAAATAAATGATAAAATAAAAAAAGAAACAGCAGAATGGCAAAAAGAGTGGAACTTGTCCACCAAGGCAAGAGACCTTCCTCTTAAATCAAATTTTAACATCTCATGGTGCTTTGGCGTCCTACCAGAATAGATTCTTTGGGAAACCCGAGATCTGTGGCTGTGGGGGCGCTGAAGAAAATAGACACCATCTTATATTTATCTGTGAACGATGGAAGGAAGACAGAAATAGGGAATTCCCCGCAGACTATTTAAGCCTTTCTATGAGAGCATTACTACAAAATAATAAAAATCAAGAATACTCATTAGAAGAATGATTGAAAAGAATTTTACCAACATCATAAGATTCTCTGGAAGGGTAGGAATCTTCCTTTTGTTGTTTTCTAATTTTTTCTATTGTCAAGGGAAGAAATTCCTAGGATTCAGCATTTGTTAAAATATTATAATTTGTTGTGTTCAAAAAAAAAAAAAAAAGATTCGGTGTTGACGCAAATCTTTTTCAGTCCAAGTACTAACGTCGTTACGCTCGCTCGTTGGCTCGCTCACTCCCTGTTCAAGTTTGTCTTATGTGAGTTTTTGTTGATTCCCGAGTTCCTGTTTTGCCTAATGCTCTCACCACTGGTCTATCTAATACCAGACTAGAAACATGGAAATATTCCTGTACCAGAAAAGAAGAGAAGGATATAAAGATATCAGACCAGGGTTGCTGTCACGACGACGGTCTGAAGACGCCGTGTGCCTAAGGGCAGGCCGGATCGTTTACATGTGAATTTACCAGACCGTCGGCTGGCGGCCAAAGTGTTTTATTTGAAATAATTGTATTTTCTACTCTTTTGACAGGTGACAACGGCCCAGTCTATCACCTGTCAACAGCGTTATATAGTAATCACTTCTTTCAAAAGTCTTATTTCATCGCACGGCCGAACAGGTATTTTTCATCAGAGGGTAAAACTTTCAAAAAAAAAAAAAAAAAAAAGGAAGTGTTTTATAATCTTTATAAGACAATGAATCAATCTATTGAAGAAGAAATAGGAGAAGGCGGAAGCGAGGATAGTATCCTGAAAGCTACTTTGTTGTTTAAAAATATTATGGAATTGACATATCAAGAAACACTAAAGGCCAAAGATAAAGCCCAATTGAGGGAATTAGTCACAAGTATGATGCAGATCATTCAACTGCAAAACAAGAGCATTTATTCACTAATTGGTGCGAATAATGAATTAGAAAAAATGTTAGTAAAGAAACCCACCTTCTCTCAGGTGGTGAAATCAACTTTAGAAAGGCAACAGAAAGAAGAACTTTCCAGGAAAATCCCAGGGAAACAAAGGGCCTTACATTCCATAATCATAAAACCTGTAGATGAAAATAAGTCATCTGTTGATACTAAGAAAGAACTACAAAAAAATATTAGCCTGGACAACATAAAAGTAGGCATTAGGAGTGTAAAAAACATCTCAAAAGGTGGTATATTCGTAGAAACCACCAATATGGAAGACGTTAGTAAACTTATGGATGAATTGGAGAAAAATGAAAACATTAAGGAAAAATTTAATGTTTCAAACCTACTTTAAGAAACCCGATCATCATTTGCTTTAACGTGTCAAAAGACACACCTAACGAAGAGATTTTGCTTTCCATTAATAACAAATTTGTGGAGGAAATGGAAAAAGAAACTACTAAATTGCGGACGTCATATGATACTAAATACGGGAAAAATGTTATAATCGAATTGGGACCATTATCTTTTAAGAAGATCATAGAACATAAAAAGATTAATATAGGATGGGAGGCGATACCCATTAAAGAGGCACTAAGACCAACTCAGTGCTATAAGTGCACTAGATTTGGACATGTATCGAAGTATTGCAAAAATGAGCAAGAAATTTGTACGAAATGTGGTAGTAATGAACATAACTGGAAAAGCTGCAAAAATGATCCTAAATGTACAAACTGTGTTTTTTACAACACCAGGTTTAAAACCAATTATAGTACAGACCATAGCTGTATAGATAAATGTTGTAAAATTTATGATAAGGAAATTAAAAACTTACAAAATAAGATAAATTATGGTTAATATAGCAAACAGTAAATCTATAAGAGGTGCCCATATTAACTTAGGCAATGCTATATCAGCTATGGCGCAGCTAAACCAGTCGATTATAAACCAGTACTTTGACTTCTACTGCCTTAATGAGCCGTATTCATACAAAAATAAAATAATTAACATCCCATCTTCCTATAAAACTATTTTAGCAGAAGAATCGCCAAAAGCGGCTATTATTGTAAAACAGCCTACACAGGCTATGATTATCTATACCAGCCCTTGTATTACGGCAGTGGAACTAAAACTTGAAGATATTTCTTTTATATCAATTTCCATTTACTGCTCCCCAAATGAGGATATTGAACCCAACTTAAGTATGTTGCAAGGGATCATCAGATCATATCAACTGTCTCAAATAATCATTTGCGGTGATTTCAACGCAAGTCTCGCCTTTGGGGAAGGAGAGACTTGGACGCTAGAGGTCAAGATGTAATTGACTTTTGTACAATAAATGAAGCATTGATACATAATAGTCCAGCATCGCCTCCGACTTATTGTTCGTCTAGAGGTGAGATTTGGATAGACTTGGTTATGTCAAAAAACATCAATGATCAACTGGAAATTATGGTACTTGACGATATCTCCAATAGTGACCATAACATGATCACTATTAACTGGACAACTACTGATACTCCATGTTCAAGCTTTAAAATTAACTTGAAAAATCTTAATTGGTTGAAAGTTAAAATTAATATTGCCAAAATTTTAGAAAACAGTGAGAATTACCTAAACTCAATCAAACCAAGCGACTTAAATTTCCATATTTCAGAAATTCAAAAATCAATATTAGAAACTGCCACTGTTTCACATAATATAAAAAGCTGAAAGAAGAAACTTAAACCCAAGAATCCGATATGGTGGAATTTTAAACTGAGAACGTTAAGATCTAGAGTGAGAGCTCATAGAAGGTTGTTTCAGAAGGAAACAGACACAGTTGAAAGACAAAGGAAAAAGTTGATCTTTAAAAATTTACAGGCTAGTTACAAAAAGGCTATTTTAAATTCGAAGAGGGAAAGTTTTAAAACTTTCGTGAGTAATATTACTACAAAAAATATCTATGGCAGAAACTTTAAAATTATGGTTGATAAAACCACTCGAAACAAAACTATTAAACCTATTAAAGATGAATTTGGATATGTTACTAAATCTCTTGGTGAAACAATGCAAAAGATCATTAAACATCATTTCACTTTCAATGAATCAACATCACAAACTGAATTGGAACACCATATTCCTAAGGATTCTTTAAATGTCTTAGAATTTAGAGAGTTTACTAGGTATGAAATTGAAGGAGTAATATCCAAATTGAAACCTAATAAATCTCCAGGACCAGATGCCATCCCTGGTGAATTGGTGAAAGATGTTCTACGCAAATAGGAACTGGTTTATGACTTTATTAAATAAATAATTAGAAACTGGTACTTTTCCCAAGGAATGGAAAATAGCTAAAGCGGTATTTATACCCAAAGAAAATAAAGACCTCAGCTCTGCATCTCATTATAGGCCAATTTGTCTGCTGTCTTCTTGGGGTAAGGTTTTTGACAAGTTAATTTCAAATAGAATTTCTTACCATTTGGAAGCAAATGAATTTTTCAACTCAAGGCAATACGGGTTTAGGAATAAAAGATCAACAATTACCGCGATTCAAAATATCAAGGATTTTGCTGAGCAGGCAGCATTAGACAAAAAAATGGTATGTTTGATTTCGCTCGACATAAAAATGCTTTTAACTCCGTTAATTTGAGTCTACTCCAAAATAAAATAGCGAATCTCCCAATACCCTTCTATTTAATTCGTATTATAATGGACTTTTTGAGGAACAGATCAGTACTATATGACAACTCGGAAATAGTATATAATCAAGGCATTCCACAAGGATCATGCTTAGGTCCAATCGTTTGGAATATTTATGTAAACGATTTGTTAAATTTAGAACTTGAAGACTCTCATATGCAGGCTTTCGCCGATGATATTGTCCTATTAATCAAGGAGCGAGTCGCATATCTCTTTAAAGAAAAAAGTTTAGATCCGTTGGAAAAGATGCACAATTGGACACAAGCAAATAAATTACAAATAAACTATGAGAAAAGTAACTTCACTATTCTTTCGAAACAAAAATATACCAATATCCCACAAATAAAAATTGGAAATAAAATCAAACATACTAAAGAATTGAAGTATCTGGGTATTGTGATAGACAGCAAACTGAATTGGACACCACATTTAAACTACATAAAAGAAAAAATAAATAAAGTCCAACACAAACTTGAAAGATACAGTAGGGTGACATGGGGTTTAAACCCGAAAGTCAAAAAAGAACTATACTTATCAGTCCTGGAAAAAAGAACTACTTATGGGTACCAAATATGGCACACAGATACGGTACGCCAAAACACTAAACTCATTCAATTGCAAAGAATTGGTTTGAGAAATATAACTAAAACATACAGAACTGTTTCTTCGGAGGCTCTGAATATATTGGCTGGAGTTCCCCCAATAGATATAAAATTGAAACTACTAACTCAGTTATACGAGTTACATACACTTCATAAAGAGCTAAGTTTGGAAAATGTTACTATCACACTGGAAGACATAGAAGATAATAGTACTTTCAACTCCCCTTGGGATTGTTGTTCTATCAAATGGGAACAATTTTCGAACAACTATCAAAATACTATCTTTACGGATGGTTCCAAGAGATCTGGAAAAACAGGATATGCGTTTGTACATTATAAAAACCATGAAGAGATTTTCAACTCCCTAACAAGGATTAGTGATTATGCTTCAGTATTCACCGCAGGACTACTAGCTATAAGTAGTTCTGTGGATTACGTGATAACAAACAAAATAAAAGATGTAATTATCGTAACTGACTCAAGATCCGTATTAGAAGCTTTGGAAAACCCACAAAATGAAGATAAACATATCCAGGGTCTTAAAAACAAAATTGTTCTATATAACAATAAGATTAAGTTTGAATGGGTCAAGGCCCATTGTGGATATACTGGAAACGAAATTGTTGACTCCTATGCAAAAACGGCTATAGAAAAACCAGATATAGACATAGATTAAATTTACTTTAAATCAAATTAAGAAAATTTTAAACAAAAAGATTGACACAATTTGGCAAGACAGATGGTGTCAATCCACTAAAGCTAGAGTTTTATTTCAAATTTTTCCAAAGATAAGTAGACAATGAGTATGTGGGGATTTCTATATTAACCAAATCTTGACAACCCATGGGGCGTTAGCCCCATTCCAACACAGGTTTTTTGGAAAAACAAATTTATGTCCATGTGGACTTGAAGAAGAGACTAGACATCATATCATTTATGACTGTAATTTGTGGTCGAAAGAAAGACTACATTTTCCTAAGAACTTCAAAACTTGGTCTATTAGATCTTTACTCGTAAATAGAAAATCTAGAGAGGTAATAAGAAATATCATGGAGAATAGATATTTCTTGGAAATTAAAAACTTTTGATAATTATTTTTAGTGTAAATGCTGGATAATGATATGTACTTTATGATTGTTATTACTTCTATCTTGACTTTGTATTTCTTTTGTTGTTTACTCTAGCCGAGTAAACTTTATTACTTTATACTTGATTTCTAACTTAAAATCGTATATATGTTGAAATTGATGTCGTAATTGCCAGTCCTTTAGAACTGGAACTTAAGAAATTGTTACATGTTAAAAATTGGATTTATTATATATGTATAAGATTACATAGTCTTAGTATAGACGTATAATGTGTTTTGTTTAAATAGGACAGGATATCCTGTACCTTTTTACTTTATTGTAGCTTTTGTTTTTATTGTGTTACTCTAGTTGAGTAAGACTTTTATTTATTTTTTATTCTGTATTTTATTTGGAGCCGCATGAGGTGCTTCCTTGATAGTATAAGATAATTATTTTGTTTTTCTAGCTGAAAAATTCTGGAATACTATGAATTTATTTTGTGTTAAATAAGATTGTTTTTTAAATTATGATATATTGAACAAAATGTAAAAAAAAAAGTTAGTCCACGGATACACCAAATCTTCCAGTCAGAATTCTTCTAAGTAATATTTTTTATTTCCTTAATTTTCCTCGTGGTTTGAGGCCTTCGTTGTTTAATTTCTTCAGTGATTTTACCCGTTAATTTTGTTCCGTAAGATTGTACAGATCGGGATCTGCAACCCTGGTCTGAAGTACCGGATGCTTCGGCAGGTGGCTGTGATTCTCTAGACTTACCTCCACGAGGTTCCGGCTGGAAACGTGCGACATTACACCTTTGGTGTACTGCATACGGCTAAAAAGGCATTTGATATTTTAGCAGGGTAAAGCTCTCCTTACATGATTAATTACATGACCACAATGGAATCGGAAGAGTTCAAAGAACGAGTGAAACTATGGGAAAAGCCAATGAAATATATAGAAGTTTAATGGAACTTACTTTCCAAGACAGTTTAAAAAGCAAAGACAAAAGATCCCTTATGCGGGATTTATTGTCTAAGTTAACGGAAATAATATAAAATCAAGAAAAGAGTATATACTCTATGATAGGAGCTAATAACGAATTAGAAAGACTTAGACAAAAAGCCAATGTTTGCCCAAAGGGTCAAATCCACTTTGGTTACGCAAAAGACGCATAGAATAAAAAAATAAAAAAAAAGGATTAGCTAAACAAAAGATTCCACAAGCAATAACAATCAAGCCTAATGATGACAGCAAGAGCTTGTTGCTGAGACAAATGATTCGGAGGATCTCTATAAACTTATAGCTCTGAAAAAAAGAATAAATATTGGTTGGGAGATTTAGATAAAGGAAAACGTCAAACCAATACAATGTTTTAAATGTTCTCGTTTTGGACACGTTTCGAAATTTCATAGAAATACTTGTGTAGTAATTGTGGGGAAAAACCACGACTGGAAAAATTGTAAGAAAAAAAAAATGTGCTAATTGTGTTTTCCATAATGAAAAATTCAAATCGAATTACAACATAGAACGTTAACTGGGTTGATACTAAATGCAAGATATATGAAAAAGAAATCAAGAATTTAATCTCTCGTACAAATTATGGACTTTAATACATCTGAAAAAACTATAAAATGATTTCATATTAATTTAGGCAACTCCATCGCAGCAATGTCACAATTCAATCAAACAATTATCAACCAAAATTTTGACTTTTATTCGGTGAATGAACAGTATTGTTATAATGAAAAGATTATCAATATACCAACCACTTACAAAATATTAAATTTTGTCAATTCTCCTAAGGCCGCAATTATTATCAAGAACTCTAAATCTTCATAAATAGTTAATGAAAATAAATATAGTTGAAGTCAATTTTTATGGAAGTCGAATTATCTTAATCCCCCTTTATTGTCCTCCTAGCGAGGAAATTGAACCTTATTTAGATATATCATACGAAGTCATAGTAATTCCCATACCATAATCTGTGGCGACTTTAATGCGAAGTCACAATTATGTGGTAGGAGAAATCTTGATTCTAGAGGACAAGGTAATTAATTTCTGCTCTAGAAATTATTTATTTGTACAAAATAATCCGGCCTCTCCAACTTAGTTCTACAGGAGAGAGCTGGAGTCAAACAAAGGAGTCGGGCAAATTCAAATTCCACCTATTGATATTAAACTAAATTACCTTTCTCAACTGCATAATTGAAAACTTCAAACAGAGTTAAAATTTGAAGAAATTGTAATTATGCCTAAAGATATTGAATTAAAAGAAACCATTTACTACCCACCGTGGGATATATACTATATTCCTTGGAATGAATTTTCTAATAACTCATAATACAATTTATACCGATGGATCTAAAAGAGACAGAAGGGTGGGCTATGCCTTTATTCACTTTGAAAAAGGAAAAGAAATTTTTTATATTACTAAAAGAATCGGTAATTTTGCAACCATTCATACTGCGGAATTACTTGGAATCAGTGACGCAGATACATTATTCATAAAAACCTAGGTAACATTATAATCACGGACTCAAGATCAGTTCTCGAAGACAGGAACAACAGTGGCAATGAAGATAGCAATATGATTTCTCTAAAAAATTTGATTAAAACTTATAAAAAGCGATAAACTTTGAATGGATTCACTCCTATCAAGGATTCATAGGAAATGAGACTGCTGACCAGTACGCAAAGGCAGCAACCGATAAGGAATCAATAGACACTTTTATACAGTATACAACTCCTCAACTTAAGAAATTAGCAAAAAATGGCAAGATTGGAATAAAAGCACTAAGGCAAGGCCCCTCAACCAAATATACCCAAACACAAATCACCAACGTATTTGGGGGGATTTTTATTTGAATCTGGTCCTAAGATTACATGGAGCCCTGGCTACATATCAGAATAGATTTTTCGACACACTAGTTCATGTCCTTGCGGCGAATCACAGGAAACAAGGGAGCATTTTATCTATAATTGCGGATTATGGATATTGGGGAAGAAATAAAGGATTCCCTAAGAATTATAAAAGCCTTACCATAAGACAGTTATTGCAAAACAAGTATTCCAATACTACAATTAAGGACATGATTACAAAAAGATTTTTGAAGTCCATTGAAGACATTTGATTGTTGACATAATATGTAAATAAGTGATTTGACATATTAAAACTATGTATTATATTTTAATTTCTACGATATTATATATTTTTAATTCGTTTATAAATTGTATAAATGTGTAATGTTTTGATTAATTTGAACCTTTGTAAAGTCCGAGGACTTGAGGAAATTCCTTCACTATAACGTTATTTTTGTAAAATTTCATCAAATTATTTTTATACACTATTTTGTTGTTGCTAAGTTATGCACAACTTTTTTGTAATTATTCCAAAATTATCTATAAATTAGAGTATTCGTTTCTTAATAATTATTTAATTAGTAATTAATAAATTAATAAAAAAAAGTTGTCGCATGAGCGAAATATTCCAGTCAGAGTTATTGCTTTTGATTTATTTTTGATTACCTTCAAAATTAGAAGACTTTCCAAATTCTTTTTTCGAGGCATCTTTGCTTATCACTCACATTAGAGAGCTTCATTATTTTATTTCCTCAGTAAGTACAGTTCCGGATGACTGTCGTAACCCCGGTCTGATGTGCCGCGGTCCCTAGGGCCGGACGGTCAATAGTAAAGACTTACAGACCGTCGAAAAAATATATATAGACAACTAATGGATATGACTTAGCACTAGCGACTAAAGGGGGAAGATAAGGGGCATACAAGGGAGTTGTTGGCTGAACTCATTGAAATCGTTCATGCCCAGGAAAAAAGTATTTACACTCCCCTTGGGGCTAACGGAGAATCAGAGAAGTTATTAGAAAAGAAACCCATCCTTTTCAGAGATGGTTTCTTTTTGTTTATTAAGATTGGATTTTACTAAAGATAAGAACTTGAACAGAAAACTAAGGGACTAATCCATAGTGATCAATCTCATAGAAGGTAAAACGTCCACCTTCACCAAAGATCAACTACAAAAAATATTAACATTAATAAATTAAACTTTGGAATAAAAAAAGTTAAAAATATATCTAAGGAAGGACTATACACCGAGACTTAATTTTTCAATATCTTCCGTATTAACTGAAGAAATTGAAACATATGATAATAAAAATGTTCAAAATTAGTAAACCTGAACTAAGAAATCCTAGAATAATATTTTATAATATCTCTAAAGACACTATTTAAGATCTCATCTTCCGTTGTATCTCAGAGAAATACATTGATGAACAGGAAAAAGAATTTTTAAAATTGCCGCTTCATACCAGGGAAAAATTATATAATAGAACTAGGTCCAATTTATTTAACAAAAAGAAAATTAACATTAACTGGGAACTAATCACTTTTAGGGAATACTTAAAACCTCTTTAGTGTTACAAATGCGGAAAATTCGGACACCTCCCTAAATATTGTAAAAATAATGAAACTTGTACAAACTGCAGAAAAGATAATCGTAGTTGGAAAAATTGTAAAGACTCTGCTAAATGCTTAAACTGTTCATTCATAATGAAAAATACAAAACTTTGATATCAAACACGGCTGCACTAATAATAATTGTAAAAGTTTAGAAAAATAAATTAAAAATCTTATAAATAAAACTGACTATGGACCATAACAATACTAATTCTTAAAGGATCACATATTAACTTAGGCAATTCTATTGCAGCCATGGCACAATTATATCAGACTATTACTAACCAAAATTTTGAATTTTATTCACTTAATGAGCCTTATTCTTACAATAAAGATCACAAACATTCCAACTTCTTACAAGATCTTCTCTTCTGGTGATGCCCCTAAAGCAGCTCTCAAACACTCCACGCATGTTTTGGAATTTTTCTCAACTCTGAAATAGCCATATTAAAAATACCGCTTCATTCTAAAAGTTTCATCCTTGTCTCCTTGTATTATCCACCCGATGATGACATTGATAAAAACCTAGACATTCTCCAGGGATTCATTCAAACTAAATAATTCATCACCTGTGGAGACTTTAATGCGAAGTCCAGGTTATGGGGAAGAGGGACTTAGACATAAGTGGACGAAAAGCCATTGACTTCTGTAACAGAAGCGAGGCTTTCATTCATAATAGTCCTGACTCTCCACCTACCTTCTGTTTAAGTAGAGGGGAGAGCTGGATCGATCTTATCCTTACCATTAATATTGAAGATGATTTTCCTATTGACGTCATTGATGAAATAAGTAATAGCGACCATAATTTACTAACTATTAGCTCGAATACTCACACTAAGAAAATTAACCTCAACAAGATTAACTGGCTTAAACTTAAAACCAATCTGGTCAACCTTCTAATAAAATAGGTTGATAAGTTGGACCACATTAAACTCGAAGAAACTGGCCAGTATATCAAGGATATTCAGGATGAAATTGATAGAGTTCCAAATTATAAAGTTAGAACAAACCATAAAAATGCCATCTGGTGGAATCATGAACTAAAAATCCTCAGATCAAAGACTAGATATCTCAGAAGACCTTTCCAAAAAGAAACCGATCCTAACGTTATAAATATTAAAAACAGAATTATATATAGCTTGTGCTTCTTTAAAAAAAAACATCTTAAACTGCCAGAGACAATTTCTAAAAAATTATAATAGCATTACCGCCAACAATATCTTCGGCAAAAACTTTGATATCTCTGGTTTTATAATGGGTTTAAGGATTTTATTTTTTTTTAACTTTGTCAGATGGCTGATTTACTATTTCAATAGTTGAAACAAATAAGATCATCCTGGATTAACATTTTCCCAACAGAAATTACCATAATCATACTAACTCAATACCGATCTCCCCCCTGGACTTCGTTAATCTCAATAAGAACGAGATCAAAAGTGCTATTTATAAAATCAAGAAAAAAGCTCCGGGTTTCGACACGATCCCTGAAGAATTCATCAGAAATATATTGTGCTAATAAAAACTGGTTTACTACTCGCTTTAATATTCTTCTAAAAAATGGCAAATTCCCTGGGCCCTGGAAAATAGCTGCAGTCGCACTCATCCCTAAAAACAATAACCTCTCATCTACAGCTGACTACAGATCCATATGTCGAACTTGGGGTAAGTTTTTTGACAAATTGATTACAGACCGTATTGACTATTTTCCTAATCAATAATTTTTTCCAACTCCAATCAATTCGGATTCTTAAACATAAATGAACTATTTCTGCAATTGAAAATATAAAATTTTTTTTACATCACAGGCCTTTTCTGAAAAAAATATTGTTTGCTTAATCTCTTGATATTTCTAAAGCGTTTAATTCTGTTAACTGGAACATCCTTAAAGAAAAAAAAAATCAATAATCTTCCGATTCCCCCTACCTAACAATTATTCTTTTTGATTACCTAGCAATAGGATTTATTTTCAATAATGGCACCATAAAATCATATAATCAGGGTATTCCGCAGGGTTCCTGCTTAGGGCCCACCCTGTGGAATATCTTCATTAATGATATCCTCGAAGCAGATCTAAGCGAAAATTCAGGCTTATGTAGACGATATAATCATTCTAATTAAAGACAGAGCAACCTACCTATTCAGAGAAAAGCCACAGACCTCTTAACACAATTAATCAATGGATGACTAATAACGACATCCACATTAACTACAATGAAAGTAACTTCATCATCATCTCTAATAAAAAACACTCATTACATCTATTAAAATCAACGATAACAAAATTAATTTCACTAACGAGCTTAAATACCTAGGACTGATTTTTGATAAAACTCTTGTGGCCCTCATCTGGAGTATACCAGGAAAAGGTCTTTAAGGTTCAACACAAACTAAATAGATATGGAAGAGCAACCTGGTGTCTCCAATCCATAGTAGAAAAAGAACTATATGAAAAAGTTATTGAGAATTTTTTTAACTTACGGCTATCAAATCTGGTTCAAAAACACGGTTAAACATAAATATCAAATTTAAACAAATTCAAAGAATTTCACTTTTAAATATTACAAAAACCTACAGAACAGTTTCAACAGATGCCCTTAATGTTTTAGAAGGTATTGCACCCATCGATATCAAACTCAACAATTTTATTTAACTCTACCATATTAAAAATAATTATAAATTAAAAATTGAAAACGTTACTATTACCAACAAAGATCTAGACAATAATAATCCACCCTGGAAAACTGATTATATTAAATGGAATTCTTTACTAACAATTACATTGACGCCATCTTCACTGATGTTTCCAAGAGAGGCAACAAAACCGGTTACGCGTTAGTAGTTTTCCACCACAATGAAATTTACAGCTTACAAATTTCCGAAAAGAACCAGCGACTATGCAACAATCTTCACAGAGGAACTGATGGCAATCAGTGAAGCTGTCGACTACATCATAATTAATAATCTTTCTGACTCTATACAGACTCTAGATCTGTCCTAGAGGCTCTAAATAACATCTGTAACAATGATAATTCATTCAGTAAAAATAAAATCATTTCATTTAAAGGAAATATTAAACTGGAATGGGTAAGAGCCCCCATGAGGGATTTGCCGGTAATGAAACTGCTGACAGGTATGCTAAAGAAGCCACCCTCAAAAACGATATTGATATGAAGGTAAGCTATTCTAATATCGAGATCAAAAACAAAAGAAAATCACTGTGGATTGGCAGGAAAATTGGAACCTCTCCACCAAGGTAAGAGACCTCTTCCCTATTTTTCCTAAAGTTAATAACTGTAGGATTTGCGAGGATTTTTTCCAATCAAATTTTAACTAAGCATGGTGCTTCGGCGTTTTACCAGCAGAGAATTTTTGGGAAATCCAAATTCTGTAGCTGTGGAGACGTCGAAGAAACTAGATTTCACTTGATTCATCTTTGTAACAACTGGTCTGATGCCAGAAAGAAAAGAATTCCCCACAGGCTATATAGACATTTCTATCAGATCTCTTGGGAAAATAGAAAATCCAGGCTTATTAGAGAAATTATTGAAAAAAAAATTTAAACATATTATGGATTCTCTGGAAGGGTAGCCAACTTCTTGTTTCTTAATTTTGTTTTACCCGTTTCCCTCGTTCCTAACCCTCCGCTTTAGATCGCTTGTGTATATAACAATTAACAAAAATAAAGTATTTTATTTTTAAAAATATATACTAAGAAAATAAAAAATTATATTTAAAAAAAAATAGAAAAGATGAAATAGAAAGGAGGATACTTTCAAATTATATTCAACTTATTTTATGCTCATATTTATAATGTTCAATTATTATAAGCTCATATTTATAAATATTTCATGTTAAGTAATGTGTCATGTGTTACTTGTTTTAAAAAGAGAAAAACCTTGGCCATAATCTCTAAACTGTCCTGTGGTTGATGCGATTGTCTTACAACGGTGGCAACTACTCCACAGTTCTCTCCCTCTATTTGACCTCTCGCTTCTATATGCATTTAAAAAAAAATATATTCAGTCTAAGGTAAACCAGACTTCCAATTACATATATAATTTAGATCTAGGGAAGGAAAGGAGAAGTGTAGTTGCGATTGTGCTGCATTTGCCGGGATTGTTATACAATCACGTTGATTGTGTCTCAATCAAAATGATTTGGACAACACAATTGCCTCCGATTCAAGATCGGTCTTGGAAGCATTAACTAACCCAATATCGAGGACAACAATATTTATGATTTAAAGAATAGAATTGCATCTTATAAAAATAAAATTAAATTGATAAAAGCTCACCACGGACATAAAGGAAATGATGTAGCAGATCTCTATGCTAAAATTTCCAGGGGAAATGATCATATAGACCTAAATCTGAAATATGCTCACTCAAATTAAAAAATATAATGGACAAAGAGTGGCAGGAAAGAGGAGCCAATCCAATAAGGCTAGACTCTTTCATGTCTACCCTTAACCAGTAGACAAAGACTTTGTGAAGACTCTCATAAACCAGATCCTTACCACGCATGGAGCATTAACAACTTACCAGCATAGATTCTTCGGTAAACCAAGTATCTGCCCGTGTAGCGAATCTGAAGAAATAAGATACCACATAATTTACGAATGTAAAAATTGGACTGATGAAAGATTAGTTTCCCTTAAACTATAAGAACTTATCCATAAGAGATCTTATAATCAATTCAGTCGTATTTTCTATAAGGGATATTATGGGAAAAAGATTTTTCCAAGAAATCGATTATATGTAAGTGCCATTTTGTTTCTTTTCACTCTAAGTATTTTACCTATTTTGTACAGCTCTTTGGGCCAAATGATCTTTTATTGTTATTTTGTTTCAGGAAAAGGTTTTTCCTGCTTACTTTGTTTACTCTGGTTGAGTATTCAAAAATAAAAATAACGACCATGTAAAAAAAGCGCTAACTTGTTTTGATTATTGAGGAAATAAGCGTTTCCTGCTTGCGATACCAGTACAGATTCTATTGTGTATACGACTGTTTTCCTCTCGTCTTGGACTTTGTAAATTGTTATTTGTAGTTTAGTTATAGGAGATTCTCCTATATTTTGTATGACTCGTAAATATTAATTGTTAAAAATTAAGGACAAACAAACAAAAAAAAAAATTAAGTTCATTGGTGCAACGATGAATCTTCCAGTCACGTTCACCCCCTTGGTCTCTGTTCTTCCTCTTTTGTTGAATGTAAACTATTTTGCCATCGCCTCAAAGTGTGAGGCATCTTTCCTCTTTTAGACCGTTATTATTACTTGTTTAGTTTTTAATGTTTTCAGCTGTCGCCACTTCAAAGGGATTCTACTTTCATTTGTTCTTAAGTTTGTACAACTCGGGATGGCTATCGCAGCTCCCATTCTGAAACACCGGATACATAGCGGCGGGTCCGTACAGACTGTAGACTTACCAGGCCGTCGAGAAAGCTGAAGATAAAGCCCAATTGGAGGATCAAATTATTAAGCTCCTAGATATTATTCAAATACAAAATAGTACTATTTACACTTTAATCGGAGCTAACAATGAACTTTAAAAATGTTTAAAAGAAACCACCATAGAAAAACAGAAGGGAATTAATTCTAAGGCAGGCCCAATTAAACAGAAAGTCCCACAATCACTTATAGTAAAACCGAAGGAAGACAATAAAACTTCAATATATACAAAAACAGAATTACAAAAATTTATAAGCTTTAGGTATCAAAGAGTCGGTATTAAGAGGGTCAAAAATATTTCTGGAGGAGGCCTTTATGTTGAAACTGCTAATTTAGAGGATCTGGAAGGAACTATCAAATAATGACAATATAAATGAAAAATTCAGTATATCTAAACCCAAGTTGAGGAACCTTAACATAATGTTAGGGTGTTTCCAGTGATTACACAAATGAAGATATTCCGACATCTTTCAGAGAAATATGTTGAGGATGGGGAGAAAGAACTTGTGAAAATAAATGCATCTTATCAGGGGGAAATTATAGAACTTGGTCCAAGAACTTTTAGAAAATTCATGGAAAAGAAACCTGGGTTGGGAGATTATATCAATAAAAGAGTGCCTGAAACCTACACAATGCTACAGGTGTGGCATATTCGGACATGTGGCGAAAACATGTGGATATCCGAGAAACTGGCACAAATTGTGCAGAAAAACTATAACTAAAAATTGTAAAAATGAAAAACTGTAAATTGCATTTATCACAAAAATAAAGTTAATACAAGTTACGATGTCTTCCATAGCTGCGTGGATAAAATCCGTAAATTATATGAAAAATCTAATAAACAAAAAACTAATTATGGATAATAGTACTGATATTACAAAAATTAAAGGTGCTCACATTAATCTAGGAAATGCCGTCGCAGCTATGACCCAACTTACTAAAACTATTATTAATCAGAACTACGACTTTTACTCTCTTAATGAATCGTACTCTTATAAAAAAAATATAAGATTATCAATATAGCGATATCTTACAAAACTCACTCTGCAGTTATAGCACCAAAAGCAGCAATTTTAGTCCTTCAATCTTATTCTTTAATCATTTATGTTAGCTCTTGTTTAGTCATTCTGGAACCATTTTCGCACGGTAAATAGTTTATTTTAATTTCTGTTTACTGTCCCCTAGTGATGATATTGGGAAAAATCTAGCCATTATTCAACAATTCGTATAGAAACATTACTCTTCACAGATTTGTGGAGACCTAAATGCCAAATCCAGATTGTGGAACAGACGGGATCTTGACAATAGCGGTCAGGTGGCAATTTAATTTTGTTCATTGAACGATGTTTATATACAGAACGATCCAACTTCTACTTATTGCTCCACTAGAGGGTCGAGCTGGATCGACTTGGTAATGACTAAAAATATTGAAGACTCTAACATCATGGTCTTGGATGAGATTAGTAATAGTGATCCTAACATGATCACTATTGAATGGGCTGTTACAAATAGTCGCGAGGAAACAGCCAGAATTAACTTGAATAATTGGTTAAAACTTAAAACCTGCATTTCCCAACTTTTGGATGATCATATTTTTAACTTTTTTGACTGATAAACTTATATTGACAAGACTCAAAAAATCTATATATAATATTTTTTAGAACTGCGATTCTGCAAATTAGACAAAGAAAAATAAGAACACTATTTGGTGGACCCCTGATCTCCGAGCCCTTGGATCTAGAGTAAGCCTCCAGACGTCTATATCAAAAAGAATTAGACCCCAATTTCGTCCAAGAAAATGAGGCACAAGGTCAGCCGGATTCTTGGCACAAATTCTATTAATATTTTCTGTTAAATGTCGGATATGAACGATACAATGCAATATGTGCACACTTTCTTAGAACTTCCAGCAACGCATCGTACTCCCAAAACTTTATCCACTATAAGTGAAGGAGGAATCTAAAATCTTTAATTTTAATTCTTATAATTAACAAGTATGGCACTGCTTTTTGCGCTTAATGAAATACAATAGGCTCTTATAAAATCTCATCTCTCACCACATCACCTGAACCAGATGGAATTCATCAGACATTAATCAATCATTTAAATTTTGCGTCTTTGACTGCATCTTTATTTAATAGAATATAGATAGACCGAACTTTCCCCACACAATGGACTAGAGCCCCAATTTTACCCATTTAAAACCAGGAAGAGAATCACAAGACGTCACCAGTTAGCGGCCTACAGTATTGGCTAACTGTCTTTGTAAGATCATGGAGCGAATGGTAAATTCCCGGTTAACTTACGCACTGATATTTGGATAAAAGGCCTTTTGTTTCCAAAGTGGATTCCGCCACGGTCGCGGTACTTAAGACAATATTTTACGTTTAGAGACTTTTATTAGAGAAGCATTTGTAACCAAGAAACATGTCGTTTAAATTTTTTTCGATACGGAGATGGCTTAAGATAGAGAGAAGAGAGATTTACATGCGATGGGTTTCGTGGAAATCGCCCATTTTTATTCGAAATTTTTTAAAGACAAAACATTACCAATGCGAACATTGAAAGTTCTTGTCTAGTGACTTTACAAATAGAATGTGTCCCGCAGGGCAGTGTTTTTATTCATTATTAAAATACACTGCATTTTAGTGCAACTTGCACCATAGTCACTGGATCCTTATTTGTAATTAATGATTTACCGATTTCCTGCGCTAGTGTCAACATGGCATTTACTCAACGACAACTTCAGAAAGCAGTAGAAGCGATTACGAAATGGGCGGATAACAATGGTTTCATCTTCTCTTCTCAAAAGACCTCGTGTGTTCATTTTTGTAAACTAAGAGGCCTACATCCCGATCCAGAAATTCTGGTTGTAGCAGAACAAAGGTTTTTAGGAGTGTTATTTGACTAAACTTCCTTTTAAACCTCATATTTTAACCCTTAAACGAAAATGCACTAAAGCGTGGAGTCTTTTAAAGGTTTTATCAAGCACAAACTGGGTAGCTGATCACGTATGCTTTTAAAAATTTATAAATCTTTAATTTTATCAAAACTAGACTATGGTCATATAATGTACGGCTCCGCGGCCAAAACAACGATTAACCAATTAAATACTGTGCACCATCAAGCGCCGTGTTTAACATCGGGATCTTTTCGTACATCACCTGTTCATAGTTTCTCTGAAAAAATGGCTCATGATTAATGACATAATGTCTCGCATCTAGTCTGTAATACTATTTTAAAATTAAATCGCATCATGGTCATCCTTTACATTTTCATGTCACTCATACCAATAGAGTTTGTCCTCATGTGGCAAAACTTTCGATAAATTAATTTCTAACAGAATAAGATACCATCTAGAATTGACAAACTTTTTTAATCCAAAGCAATTTGGATTTAGAAAGAATAAATCCACAGTAACGGCAATACAGAACATTAAATCGGTTCGTAAATCAGGCAGCTTTAGAGAATAAAATGGTCTTGTATCTTTGGACATTAAAAACGCCTTCAATACAGTTAATTGGAGCTCTCTTAAAAACAGGATTATTAAATTACCAATGCCCCTTTATTTGATTCAAATCTTACTTGACTTTTTGAAGGACAGATCAATTCTTCATGAAGCAACAAAAATCTCCTATAATCAAGGTATTCCACAGGGCTCATGTCTAGGGCCAATCCTGTGGAATATCTACATAAATGATCTCTTAAATCTTGAATTGGAGTCCGATACTATTATCCAGGCTTTTGCCGATGATATTATCTTAATGATAAAGGAGAGAGTCTCTTACCTCTTTAAATACAGTACCCAAAAACCTTTGGACATGATCTATAATTGGACTAAATCCAACAAATTGGAAATAAACTATGAAAAAAGCAACTTTATTATAATTTCCAAAAGAATTCTCTCATACCTCAGATAAATATAGCAAATAACAAAATCAAATATACTAAAGAGTTGAAATACTTTGGAGTTATAATCGATAACAAACTAAACTGGACTCCTCACTTAAATTACATTAAAGAAAAATTAATAATATTCAGCATAAATTAGAGAGACATAGTAGGGTGGCATGGGGATTAAACCCAAAAGTTAAAAAGGAGATCTACCTATCAGTTGTGGAAAAAATTAGCTATGGGTACCAGGTCTGGTATACAAATACGGTCAAACAGGACATTAAACTGATCCAATTGCAAAGGATAGCATTGAGGAACATTACGAAGACATAAGACCGTTTCATCTGAAGCATTGAACATCTTAGCTGGAGTAGTCCCATTGGACATTAAATTAAAATTATTGACTCAATTATATGACTTAACTATTTTTCATATGGAACTAAAGATTAATGATCTTAAGTTAGTATTCGAAGATATAGATGAGAATTTTGTATTTAAGCCTCCATGGGATTTTTGCTCGATCAATTGGAATAATTTTTCCAATAACTATCTCAATACCATATTCACAGATGGATCCAAAAAATCTGGCAAAACCGCTTTTGCATTCGTCTATTTTAAAGATAATAAAGAAGTTTATAAATCCCTATACAGAATAAGCGACCATGCTTCGATATTTACTGCAGAGCTCCTAGCGATTAGCAGCTCTGTAGACTTTATATTAGAAAACAAGTTAAGACATAATTATAGTCTGATTCCAAATCAGTGCTGGAGGCCTTAAAGAACCCAGGAAACGAAGATAAGAACATTTAAGAACTAAAACATAAAATAATATCACATAAAGACAAAATACATTTAGAATGGACAAGAGCACACTGCGGACATGAATTAGTAGTTATGCAAAGTTGGCAACAGAAAACAGGATATCGATATTATACAAAAATACACAACAAGGCAAATTAAGAAAATATTTCATAAGATGGACACAAACTGGCAGGAAAAATGGAATAATTCTGCTAAAGCTAGATTCCTATACCATATCTACCCTCAGATTAGTAGACGAAGAGTATGCGGTGACTTTTACATAAACCAAATTCTTACAACACACGGTGCACTTGCAAATTACCAACAAAGATTTTTCGGAAAATCGAATATATGTCCCTGTGGGGATACAGAGGAAACAAGGCATCACTTGATATTTGAATGCAAATTATGGTCCAAGGAAAGAACCAATTTACCTACAAACTACAAATCTTTTTCTATTAGGTCTCTCATAGAAATTAAGAAATCTAGGCTAATAATCAGAGACATAATGGAGAAAAGATCTCCTAGAAATAAACAAATTATGATTTTGTTTTATATATTAAATGAAGTTAAAATACTAAGTAAAAGTATATTCACCTTATTATTTAAAATTATTTTTCAGGATAAGATTTCCTGTATGCTTCTTTACATGATAATGTATTATTGTATATTTAATTTTTAGTTATATACTCACGTTGAGTATATATTGTTTTATTTATTTTATGAAGCCACATAAATGTAATTTTTGAACTCTAAATGAAATTGTATATACCAGTGAACTAAACTGGTATAAAAATGTATTGTATGTTTTTCTTACTATTTATTTTCAATTGTTTGGATATGTAATTATTAAATTTGTCATTGTAAGTTATCAATGGCGCCATTAGTGTATAAATAGATATGATACAATTATGGAAATAACATAAGAAAATGTTTATTCTTGTTTTGCTTTGTATACTAATTGTTTAAGTAATTAAATTATTTTAACACTAGAAAAAAAACTACTAAAAAAAAAAGTTGGTCTGTTCGGAGGACAAATATTCCATCAACCTCCCCGAATTTACCCCATTAGTTATTTATTTTCCCTCTAAGTTTTGAGGTTTTTGAATTGGATAAGTAATCCAGAGTTTCCCCTTTAATTTTGTTCTTGCTTGTACAGTTCGGGATTGCTGTCGCAACCCCGATCTGAAGAACCGGATGCCTAGGCAGGACGGTAGTAATTTCTAGACTTACCCATTCCTGGGAGGGGAGCGCAGTGGATCCACCTCCTCGTGGTGCCCCTTGGTAACGTTACTTAAGACGGCTAAAGGCTCGTGCTCACCAAGGCGACAAGATGCAAGCGACCAAAATTTGACCTCATCGCGGTCGCCTGAAACCGGTTTGCAGTTCGCCGCGTGGAGTAGCCCAACTTTCAACTTCAAGCGGGTTTTCACTATGCGTAATGCTATTTCTGACGTTTCGCTGTGAAGGGGTCGAAAAAATTTGGTCGCTTGCCTCTTGCATCTGCACGTCTCTCGCCTCGGTGGGAACGAGCCTTAAGAGATCCACACATGTCGACGATCGTCCTCGAACACGTTATATAGCGTGAACGTGGATTTGATTGGGACTTTATCAAGCCCAGTTGAGGGCAGCGAATCAGCAGTGGGGATGACTCTTATTGCAATCCATCCTAAGCCGTGGAGCCGAATAAGGGGAATCCGGCTTGTGCGGGTGGGGGACTGTCGTGGCTTCTGGTTAATCAGCTCCGTAAGCCTTCGGGCAGGTCGGTAAAACCTATTTGAATTACCCATTCCCTGGGCCGGAGCGTTTATTTTTGAAATTTGTGCGTATTCTTTTCACAGGTGACAACGGCCCTGAGTCTCGCCTGTCAACAGCGTTTTTAAGTTCTTATATTTCAAAAATTTTCTCAGCGTTTTCGGTTGCCTTACCTCCTCGAGGTTCCGGCCGGTAACGTGTTGCATTGCACTACTGTTTTGCACACGGCTAAAAAGGCTAAAACACATGAGTAGGGTAAAGCTCTCACTTTACATATGACAACTATCAAATACATGACGAGTATGGAATCTGAACTAGAAGAGTCCAAAGACAGGGAAGAAGTCTTGGGAAAAGCGAACGACATATACAGGATGTTGATGGAGTTGACTTAACAAGATATCCTTAAAAGTAAGGACAAGGCTCTCATGCGGGATCTAGTCTGAAAACTTATGGAAATACAAAACCAAGAAAAAAGTCTTTACTCTATGATTGGGGCGAACAATGAGTTAGAGCGTCTGATTGACAAGAAACCTACATTTTCACAAATGGTAAAATGCACTCTAACAGCACAAAAAGAAATTGAGGCTAAGAAAGACCTCCAGAAACAGAAAATCCCTCAGGCTATCACAATAAAGCCAAATGATGAAACCAAAACCTCAACATTCACCAAGCAGCAACTACAAAGAAACATCAGTATTGTTAATTTAAAATTAGGAATCAAAAAAGTCAAGAATATTTCTAAAGGAGGCTTATATATAGAGACTAACGACCCAGAAGACTTGGACAAACTCATTGCTGAGTTTACGAAAAATGACACTATTAAAGAGATTTTCTTTCTCTAAACCTAAATTGAGGAACCCCTCCATAATTTGTTTCAATATTTCCGAAGATACCTCCACGGAGGATATTCCACAAAGTATTAAAGACCGTTGCGTAGATGAAGCAGAAAATGAGTTCATTAAAATTAAAACTTCCAATAAAGGAAGGCCTGGAAAAAATTACATTATCGAACTAGGACCCAAGTCATTTAAGAAAATAATGGAAAAAAAGAAAATAAGCATCGGATGGGAAATAGTTTTCATTAAAGAAAACCTCAAACCTACACATTGTTTTAAATGGGGTCGCTTTGGTCACGTCTCTAAATTTTGTAGGAACACTGAGGAGATATGCACCAATTGTGGTGATAAAAATAATGACTGGAAAAACTGCAAAAATCCTAAAAATGTATTAACTGTATCTTCCACGATGATAAATTCAAGACAAATTTTAATACTGAGCAAAGCTGTGTAGATATCAAATGCAAAATTTACGAAAAGGAAGTAAAGAATTTAAGCTCTAGAACCAACTATGGATCTTAGTACAACAGAAAAAGTTTTTAAAGAATTCCATATAAATCTAGGAAATGCAATAGGAGCTATGTCTCGGTTACATCAAACAATAGTCAACCAAAATTTTGCCTTTTACTCAGTTAACGAACCTTACTGTTATAATGGTATTATAAATATTCCATTTAATTATAAAATATTGAATTCTGTTCACTGTCCAAAAACAGCAATTATTATAAAGAGCAATATACCCTCAATTATTTATGAAAATACTAATATTAATGCTGTAGAAATTAATTTCCATGGTAGTGTTATTGTCCCGATTTCTATTTATTGCCCGCCCAGCGAGGCAATAGATACTTATTTAAACATATTGCAACACTTGGTCAATTTTATAGCAACTCGTGTATTATAATTTGCAGTGATTTTAAGGCAAAATCACGCCTATGGGGAAAAAGAAATCTAGATATAAGAGGACAAGAAGTAATTGATTTGTGTTCTAGATGCGACTTCTTTATTCAAAACAGTCCGGCCTCTCCTCCAACATTTAGTTCTTCTAGGGGAGAGAGCTGGATAGACTTGATCATTACTAACAACATTGAAAGAAATTTTATTACTTCAGTATTAGACGATATCACCATAAGTGATCATAATTTGATAACAATAGTATGGACTATTAAAGATAATGTAAATCTAGATACAGGTATAAATTTGAAGAACATAGACTGGTTAAAACTGAAGAAAAACTTAATCAAATTACTTGATCAATTAGAAAATTTGAACAACATTGGAATAGAAGAGATTGAATCATATATAGTAAAATCGCAAGAGATGATCTATAACACTATTTTTAAATTGCAGGAAAACAAAAAGAAAACAAAGAAATGCTTTATGGTGGTCACCTAAATTAAGAACACTAAGATCTAAGTCTAGAGCGCTAAGAAGACTCTTTCAGTGAGAACATGACCCTGACCTAAGAGAAAAGAAAAAACAGAACTTTAAAAATCTCTGGCTTTATATAAAAAAAGAATATTGGCCCATAAAAGGGATCGTTTTAAAAACTTCATTAACAATATTACTGTCAAAAGTATTTATGCAAAAAACTTTAATATTATCATGGATAAGGTTATTAAAAATAAGACTTAAGCCAATTATTAATTCCTCTCTTACAACTTCGATTGAGGAAACTATTGGTGTAATCTTAGAATATCATTTTCCTTGCAAAGTCTATACTAGTGAAACTCCTCTAGTAACTATGCAACTAAAAGACTTTAAAAAATTAATGTTTATGAACTAGAGAAAGCAGTGCTCAGGATCAAAGCAAGAAAATCTCCAGGACCTGATTTTATCCCTGGAAAAATGGTCAGGGAGTTATTCTACGCTCATAAAAATTGGCTAATATCATTATTTAACATCCTTATTAAATATGGAATCTTCCCTGAATCATGGAAGATTTCAAGAGTTGCTCTAATACCCAAAGTCAATAAAGATCTCACTACAGCTAGTCATTATAGACCCATATGTTTGCTTTCAACTATTGGGAAACTGTTTGAAAGAGTACTCACTTACAAAATCATTTATCATCTTGAAACCAACAATTATATAAAACATAACCAATTTGGCTTTAGAAGGGGTAGGAGCACTATTTCTGCCTTACAAAACATTAAAGATTATGCTAATCAAGCTGACTCAGGGCAATATCACCTGCCTCATTTCATTGGACATCACCAACGCATTCAATTCCGTGAGTTGGAACTTACTAAAGCAAGCAATTAAATTACTGCCACTACCAACTTATTTAATTAGAATCTTATTTGATTACTTGAGCAATAGATGCATATTAAACAATGGAAATAAGATTAAATATAACAAGGGTGTTCCACAAGGTTCCTGTTTGGGACCGGTGCTCTGGAATATTTATTAATGATTATTGGGCATTGATGTTGGAGAAGACACTATTATACAAGCTTTTGCAGACGACGTTATATTGATGCTTAAGAATAAAGCTACTTACCATTTTAAAAATACTTCTATCAAACCTCTTTCTCTTATTCAAAATTGGATTAAGGAAAATGACCTAAAAATTAACTTTGACAAAAGCAATTTCATTATTATTTCAAATAAAAAATATACACATACCTACAATAAAGATAAATGAAAATCGAATACTTTTCCCTAAAGATGATTGTCGAGAATATCACAGTATCTATCGGCATTCATCGCACCATCAACTTTCACCAGTGGGCCAGCCCCATACCAGGAGAAAGAGGCCCATACCACCAATCCTCCTCCACCAAACTTCACAGTTGGGACGACACACTCGGGCAAAAGGCGTTCTCCTGGTAAACGCCATACCCAAACAAGTCCATCGGAACGGAAAAGGGTAAATCGTGACTCGTCACTACAAAGGACGCGTTTCCAGTCATGTAGAGTCCAAGTACGGGGGTCTTTGGCCCATCGAAGGCGCGCTTTCTTGTTGGTTTTCGTAATCAAAGGTTTATGGGCCGCCGAACATCCAGTGTAACCTAACTTATGGGCCTCGATACGAAGTCTTGGTCGAAACGGCCACACCAGTGGTTTGTCTAAACTCGTTAGCGATGTTATCCATGGATGTTTGACGGTTACTTCGAATCTCCCTGCCGAGCACCCGCCGGTCCCTGCTGGTGAGAACTAGGTCGTCCACTACGGGGTTTGTTCCGACAGTGTCCCTCAGTCTTGTAGCGACCCACAACACGTGCTACAGTTGATTTTGAGCAGTTACGGAGACGGGATATCTCCCTAATTGACACCTTGGCAAGATGCAATCCAACCAACACACCTTTCTCGAACTCCGACAACTATTCCCGTGGCGGCATCTTGACACAAAACATCTCTAGTCGACTCCACAGAATATTTATAGGATATGGCTGACACACGATACTTATTATTGAGCATGTGTCAGCTGTATTGTCGGCTTTTCGAGGGGTGTCCCGTCACTTTCTTCCAGATAGTGTGTATGTGAAAGTTCGTCTTTTGCAGTTATTCGATTCAAACACCATTTTGATAGGTCAGGCCTTAAATAACGATTTGGATGTAATGGGTATTCGGCACAAGAAAGCCCGATACATTTACCCAAATACTCTGAATTCAGAAAAAAATCACCGAGGTCCCATGCTGCTGAATACTTTTCGGCAACTATTCAGCAAAGCAGTCAAGGACTACGCTGCAGACCAGTGATGCAGCTAGTATCGAGAGTAAAAGATCACGAATAGAGAGATCAATAGAAAACTACAATGCATACGCATATATTTACAGATGTGGTATTGTGTTGGGAAGCCCGCCTTATGCGAAATTACCTCACCCTACGTCTATTAATAGTAAGTTATTCTTTATTGACTCATATTTTGTCTATTAAATCATATGTTAAGGGAACAGGAGGACAGCGATACAGCCAGTAATATTGAGAGTAATAGAGAGATCAATAGAAAACTAATGCATATGCTTACAAGTGCAGCTGTATTGTGAGGGGAATCTCACCTTACTTCCATTAATCATAATTTAAGGGATCACACTGAAATTCAGACAAGAAAACACGAAGGATTTACAAAATGACATCCAAGCATTAGATTTCATACATTATTTCTGGTTTGGAAGTCACTAAATTTGACAGTATACGAGACCTTTGCGAGATTAAAATGCAAGAATACAGAATAACAATAACAAGTTTGGTGGAATTGCAAATGACCCATCTCGTAATTTTGATACTTCTAGATGTGAAAGCTGGTCTTTTGCAGTTATTCGATTAAAACACCACTTGATAGGATACGCCTGAAATAACGATGTAGAACCATCGCGTATTCGGCATAAGAAAGTCGGATACGTCAGTCCTTTACCCAAATCCTGTGAATCCAATAAAAAATATCGCAGATAAGGAGCAAGGCATCTGTGCAAGTATTCAGGACAACAGTCAAGGACCTGATTGCAGGACAGCTATGCAACTAGCATTGCTAAAGGTAAAAGAACTCCAATAGAGAATTATGTTTTGTTACGAAAGAATCCCCTATTTCAGGTTGCATGTAAATTTGATTCGATAGGTAGAAAAAAGAAAAGATTACTTAACCAGTTACTTTACGTCCACAGACGAGAATTCCCTTTGTACCATGAATTCTTATGAAGCAGTTTGCTTACACTGATTCACCGACAGCAATACTTTCATTTTCTGCTGCCAATAGCTCAGCAGAAAAATATATTTTTCCAGAATAGAAATATTCTAATATTTTTTGCCCATTCATTTGTAGTTCATTCACGGATGGCTCCAAAATCTGACATTTTGGGTGCGGGTGCCTATAGTACATATTTATCCAGTTTCGCGGTTCGGAAACATCCGAATCATGATCCATGGGGAAAAATGTGGTAAAAAAGGAGTACCCTCAAAATTAAAAATACATTTAAAACTTTCATTTATTTTCGAAAGATCCCAATTCTTTTGCTCCGAAAGTATAACACATAAAACTGATATTATACTTATTTTGCTGATGGCAACAATTTTTATTTTTACATTAATAGCCTACCCTCAAGTCTAACATTGGGTGCTCGTTTAAATTTACTCAACCTTAAAATATAGGAAAGTTCTTTCGGCCTGACTCGCAGCAATGGGCGCAGCTAGCTTGGAAGATGGTGAAACTCCAAATCCGCTACCGGCAGGGTTGTCATTGCTTACAAGAAATCTCTATTATAATGCAATTTTTATTGACTGCTATATCGATATACATGATCAAACAACTACGGTGTAATTATTCCAACAAATAAATTAGCATTCAAAATTAAGACAATTTCCACTTTCAGTCAAATACCTTAAGAATTATTGTTTTATTATAAGGAAATTTGATTTGTACGGAGATGGATGCAATACAAAAACCTCCAAATAACGTTAATTTCATACACGTGATTGCATGCGAAGATTTCTTTGAGGCGGTT
>BPLQ01000152.1:54802-82701 GCA_021605075.1 Caerostris darwini
TATTCACTATGTTTGCTGTGATTATTCACTATGTTTGCTGTGATTATCTAATCTATTGACTAGTACAGATATTCAGAAACAAGAGGCCTATCAGTACTGAAAATATAAATAATCTTATCAAATGTTTCGCATCTTGTAAAAAAAGACTTTCGAAAGAAGTTTCAATTTTTAACCCTTTATTTTGCCAACTGAACTTTATATTCAGAATATCAAAGCAACGTTTGCATCATTCTCTCAACAAATAAATTGGTATGCAAAATAAAGAAAATTTTCACTTTGGGTCAAGTATAACTAGAATTACTGATCTAGTATACAATTAAATTTGTAGGGAGATTGATGCAATACAAAAACTGCCAAATAGCGTTTATGCACATACACAAGGTTTTCTTAGAGGCGATAAAACTAAAGCAAACCTTAAAATATAGAAAAGAATGGTTAATGGGAGGTTCTCGTGCAATTATACAACTTTTGCAACACGAATTCGCAGTGGAAATTAGGCAAAGTAACAGCCATTTTCGTAGAAAATCCCGATGCTTATGGAATCTCCTTTTCGGCCTTGGCAGTCCTTGAGAGGTTGAAACCGAATTGCATGTGCTCACATTGGAGGAATCTGCAACATGCGTCAATTGTGGCGGCGACCACTTAGCAATAGTGTGAATCTGCACAAGATTCTTTGGAAGAGAAATTCTGTACAAGAGAAATTCTGGCCAAGCTCACCGACCACGTCTCCAGCCAGATTTCTTGCGTCAGTATAACTGCCGGACCATCACACCACGTTCAGGGTCTTATTATCGAAACACCTATTCAAGCTGTTATCATGGGAACAATGGAAAGGGCCAATCTTAAAATCCTCCTCCAGCATAAGCGATGAAGTGACACCTAGAGTAGTTACTTTACAAACACTCATATTCGAATGGACTACCCCGTCTCTTGCCAAACAATAATTCTGCAGAAGAAAGTCATACGTCTGTCCTTTACCCAAATCCTGTGAATCCAATTAATTCCCATGCTGCTGAATACTTATCTGCAAGTATTCCAGAAAGCAGTCAAGGACTTCGCTGTAAGCGATGAAGCTATTATTGTGTATAGCACGCCCGGAATGGAGAGATCAATAGGGAAAACTGATGCATATGCTTGCAAGTGCAGCCGTATTGCGAGTTTAAGCTTACCCTATGCGAAATTACCTCACCTTCCATTAATAATAAATTAAGGGGAAACACTGAAATTCAGACCAGTAAACACACGAAAGAATACCTGCAAAATGACATCTACGAGCTACATTTCATACACCGCTTCTGATTTGGAAGTTACTAAATTTATTGACCGTATACGTGTCCTTGCGAGAAGCAAAGCAAGATTACAGAACAACAAAAACAAGTTTGGTGGCATAATTGCAAAAGCTCCACCTCATGTGAATACGACACTAAAAGACGCGACAGCTTGTCTTCTGTAGTACTTCGACTCGATCACCATTTTCATAGGACAAGCCTTAAATAGCGATTTAGAATCATTGGGTACTCGGCATAAGAAAGTCGGATACGTCAGGCCTTACCCCAAATCCTGTGAATCCAATTATAAAACCTCGGTTCCCTAGCTACTGAAGCAGATAAGCAGCAAGGTATCTCTGCAAGTATCTAGGAAAGCAGCCAAAGACTTGACAGCAGGACAGAAATGCAGACTGTATTATTGAAAGTAAACCAGCTTGAGTAGCAAGATCAATAAAAAAACTGATAGATATGCTTACCGGTGCTGCGGTATGACGGGGGAAACCCGTATTATTAGCAATTACCTTAAGTTACGCCTATTAATCATAGATTAAGGGATCACACTGAAATTCATACCAGAAAACATACGAAAAAGGATCTGCAAAATGACATCTACGCACTAGATTTCACACGATATTTCTTGTTGGGAAGTTAATAAATTTGATAGTATACGGGACCTTTGCGAGATTAAATGCAAGAATACAGAATTATAACACCAAGGTTTCGTGGAATAATTGCAAATGACATACCTCTTGTAATTAATATACTGCTAGATGGGAAAGCGTCTCTTGCAGCTATTCAATACAAACACCATTTTGACAGGACACCTCAAATTACGTTCTAGATGCATTGTGTTTTCTACACGAGAATAGATAAGACGAGTCATAGATACGTCAGTACTTTACCGAAATCCTGTGAATCCAACTGAAAAATCTGTTCCCTAGCTGCCGAAGCAGATTAGTATTCCAGAAAGTGGTTAAGGACGTGACTGCAAGACAGCTTGTTTTATTAAAGGTAAAAGATCGAATAGAGAGATCGAAAAGAACTATAATTGTAAGTTATTTTATGAAAGATTCTAGTATTTCAGATTCATTGAAAATTATCCAGATGCAAGGTAGAAGAAAAGATACCCATCTGAAGGAGCTCCACAGACCAGAAAACTGCATCTTTGTGTTAGAATTTCTTTCGTAGTCGGTGAATCAGTCCACAATAGATACTGATTAACACGAATTCATAGTACAATTCTTTCCAAACCCATAGTGAAAAATTTACAATTTCTAGTCAATAAAAATATTTTCGAAAAAAGGCTTTAGTTCATTTATGGATGGCACCGAAATATAAGGTTTTGCTGGTAGGGGTGTCTGTAGTACATTATTTTCCGTTACTTTCAAGTTTAACATTAACGCTCGTTTGATTTTACTCAAACGCCTGACTCGTAGCAACGTGCGCAGCTGATGAGCAAGAGGGCTAAGGTTCCAATCCGCTGACAGCATTGTTGCTTTCGATACATTGTTGTTGCAAAACGATCAGATCGATGGCAATGAGGGACGATGCTTCTCGAATAGTTGATCGATTTGTCTTGTTGGGGTCTTCTCGTGTTTCCTTCGTACTAAACGCTAGTGTGGGGCAGTTCCCCAAAAGCCCTTTTGGAAGGCACTATTGTCCCACTTCACTCGCGAGTGGGGTGTTCGTGATATCGACGATGCTCCACTCTCACCATTCCAACTAGTAAGGGACTGCATAGTCCTAGGTACGAGATGGAGAAAATGAAAATATTTCGTTCAATTGTTATAGATATTCAGAAATTATTTCGTCGTGTACAGCGTTAAGAAATAGTATATCGGCCATCTTCAAATACAATTTTTTTTTTTTTTTTTGCGTTGCAGAATTTCTTTTTTATGAAGTCTATAAAGAAAAATTCCACTTTTAGTGCAATTATTGCGACTGCTATACCGTTATATATTATCACAACCACGTTTTTATCATGCTGGCAACAAATAAATTGGTATTCAAAATTAAGAAAATTAGAGTTTGGGTCAAGTATAACTAGAATCGCTGATCTATTATAAAATTAGATTAGTCGGGCTTCAATTCAGCACCTCTCTAATTGAGGTATTGTTGGAGATCAGACTAGCATGGGTATTTTAAAACTACTTGACATGCTATCACAGTCATACCATACATTTTCAGTGGATTCCTTCTCATGTTGGGGTGGTAGGGAATGAAAAAGCCGATTCCTCAGCCAAATCCGCGGCTGAGGATAATGTTAGTCATTGTGGGACGCTGACCCTTGGCGAGATTTCCTCCCTGGTAAAAATAGAAATTAGCAAGCTTTCAAAAACCCCTCCCAACCACTATTTTGCTAGGATCTTTGAGATTCCATCAGACTGCTTTTTCTCGCTTCTTGAGCTGCCACACTTTAGTCCCATCACTTTTAGGCACGGTCAAAAATATTCCCTCGATACCATTTGTGCTTCCCACGATACCATTTGACATGGCTTCCCCTCACATATTTCGATTTGTTTGGGATTTGACAAAGACGAGGTTCTTCGGGACCCTCAACTGATTTTAGAGTTTTTAGGCAGTTTCGGAATCATGGGAAT
This sequence comes from Caerostris darwini, assembly GCA_021605075.1. NCBI lineage: Eukaryota > Metazoa > Arthropoda > Arachnida > Araneae > Araneidae > Caerostris > Caerostris darwini. The sequence goes on from BPLQ01000152.1 coordinate 58,671, forward strand.
TGTCTAGCCCTGCTGGACAGTTCCGAGATTAGTAACAGAGTTGCCGAGTTTCTTGATTTCTCACATTAATGATGCCGCTGCAGATAAAAAGAACCGTCTTGATTGTCAATGTTTAATAAACATTTTAGCTACTCAAGAAGGTGCAATTGCACTTTTGAACTTCAAAAAGGATTTAATTTTGAACTTCCAAATCTATGAATTCTCTTATAAAATGTCGCACATCTTGCAAGAAAGATCTGCGAAAACGTTTCAATTTTTAATTCTTTAATTTGCCAACTGAACTTCATATTCAAAATATCAAAACAACGTTTGTATCACTCGTAACAAATAAAAAATATCAATATTCAAAATTAAGAAAATTCCCACTTTGGGTCGAGTATAATCAGAATTACTCGTCTATTATGAAATTAAATTTGTACGTAGATTGATGCAAAACAAAAACTGTCAAATAGAGTTTATGTTCATATTATACTGAATGTCCTAGCAGGCGTTACTCCAATTGATATCAAACTTAAATTTTTAACTCGGCTATATGATTTAAATACGTTTCCTAATTATCTAATTATTGATAATATTACCATTAAAACTGAAGGTATAGAAGTTAATTATGTTTTTAATTCCCCTTGGGATATTTGTACAATCAATTGGAATCATTTCTGAAATAACTATGCAAATACTATTTTCACAGATGGTTCGTTCACTTGCGTTCGTTTACTATAAAGATCATAAGTTTTTAATTATTTAACTAGAATAAGCGACTACGCATCTATCTTTACCTCAGAGCTACTAGCTATTAGTTGCTCTATGGACTTTGTTATAAAAAATGAATTAGAAGACACAATTGTTTCCGACTCTAAATCAGTTCTAGAAGCATTAAAAAATCCAAAAAATGAAGACAAAAATATTTATGATTTAAAAAATTAAATTTCTTATAAAAATAAGATTAAATTAGAATGGATAAACGCTCACTGTGCATACACAGGTAATGAACTAGTAGACAACTATGCAAAGATGGCTGCAGACAAGCAAGATAGATTACGAACAGAAGTTCACTTCAACTCAAATAAAGAAAATATTGGGGAAAAAATGGATAAAGAATGGCAAAAAACATGGAGCAGTTCCACAAAAGCTAGACTCCTCTTTCATGTCTATCCACAGACAAGTAAACAAAGAATCTGCGGAGATTTCTTTATTAACCAAGTTCTCACAACACATGGAGCGTTAGCTCCATATCAACAAAGATTCTTCGGGAAAACAAACATATGCCCCTGTGGGGAAGTAGAAGAATCAAGACGCCATTTAATATATGACTGCAAGCTGTGGTCAAAGGAAAGAGCAAACTTTCCAATAGATTATGAGACTTTATCCATTAGGTCGTTAATTGAAAATAAAAAATGTAAAGCAATAATCAAGGACATTATGGAAAAAATATTTTTTCTCGAAATTAACAGATTGTAATTGTTATCTTGTCTGATTATGAAAAAAAAAGGGGGATAATTCTGTTTATTTGTTACTATTATTATTTTGTTCTTTCAGGAAAAGACTTCCTGTATATTGTGTATATTTTATCTTATTGTTTTACTCGACTGGAGTAAATAACATATCTAAACATACTGTGAAGTTATATTTGGTGTATCTATACGTTAGTTCAAATGAAGGTGAATGTATTTATGGTTACGCCAGTTAAGTAAAACTGGAATTATAAATGTAAAAAAAAGGGGGAGACAATTTTATTGTACATTTACCGAATCTGATATCGGTAAATTAATGTTATTATTGCATAATGTGCCTTTTTTGTAACAAACAAAATTCTTTACTTGAATTCATAATTAAAATAATTGGAGAAATTTCCTACTTGTTTTGTATCTTATATTGCTAACCAATATATAACCAATTTACTACTAATACTAACAAAAAAATAAGTAAAAAAAAAGTGGGTCCGTTGGGACGGCAAATCTTCCAGTCAGTCTCCCCAATTTTCTTTTGAAAATTTTTCCTCATAGTTTGAGGCTTTTTAAATTGGATAGGCGATCCAGAGATTTTACTCTTAATTTGTTCCTAAGCTTGTACAGTTCGGGATTGCTGTCGTAACCCCGGTTTGAAGAACCGGATGCCTCGGTAGGAATTTACTAGACTTCCCCATTTAAAACGCCTGAAATCTGAAAAGTTTTATGCCGGCAACTTGCTAACAAATTAGAGAGCCATACGACACTTTACCGTTTTTATTTTATCGCGGAGACCGTAACTAATCAATGAAGCCATGAATAAATATGTTTACAGGTGTTGCGTATTGTGTGGGTGGCGTTGGCATCGTATAATGCATCTACACATTAGAATTTTACACTGTTTCTGCTTTGGAAGTTGCTAAAGACAATAACGGTATACGAGACATATGTGAAGCTCAATGCAAGAGTTCAGGAGTACAATACCATGATTAGTGGAATAGTTACAAGAGACCCACCTCGTGTGATTATTACACTGTTAGATGTGAAAGCCCATCTCTCGCAATTATTCAACACAAACACTATTTTGATAGGCCAAGCCTTAATTAACGATTTAGAAGCATTGGGTATTCTGCATAAAACATTCGGATATGTCAGTCCTTTACCCAAATCCTATGAATGCAATTAAAAAATCTGGTCCCTTGCTGCTGAATACTTATGTGCATATATTCGGGAAAGCAGTCAAGGACAGGGCAGCAATACAGCTTGCATTATTGAAAGTAAAAGCTGGAATAAAGTCAATATATATTGGTCATCCAAAATCCCTCCATCTTCGGAAGTATTTAAGGCGGGCTACTTCGAAATGCAGAAACCCATGTTGTGAAACTCTTCGAAAGGGTAAACTTTATACCTCTGAATGTTTAAAAGTTTTAGACCGGCACCGAAGTTTTCCCATCAAATGCAGAGAACCATACCACACTTTGGCTAATGTCTCCATGACAGAATGCCCTCACCATCCTATGAAAATAGTCCATGAAACCATGGGCACATATGCTTACAGGTGCTGCGGTATTCCGTTGGCGCCCTATGCGAAATTACCCAGTTCATTGCGGAGAAATTAAAAGCAATACATTGAAATTCGGATCATGATGCACACGAAAAGATTTATAATCCGACATCCACGCGTTATACACTCAAGAGCCAAAACATTATGACCATCCCTACATTTTGCAATGCACTCGCCTGGATGACGCGAAATGCACGTTATCAGGTGGAAGTGGTATTTAACTGCTGCTGGAGATTGAAGAATCATTCTTTCACTTACTTCTGTGTGGGATGAGAAAGGCTGCGGATCTAAGCGACTTTGATAGAGGGCAGATTGTAATGGCTCGAAGGCTCGGAACAAGTATTTCCGAAACTGCACGACTCGTGGGTTGTTCGCGATCTACAGTTAATGGCACTTCTGCAAATTGGATGAATGACGGGGAAACCAACAGTAGACGACATGGGTGTTGGACGTCCACACGCTATCAAAGAAAAGGGTCGTCGGATACTGTCTCGCATGGTGAAGCAAAACCGGAGCCAGACAGTGTCTCAGTTGACAGCCCAATACAATACAGGGCCAAGTAGAATAGTACCGGAAGACATTGTTCAGCGGACACTGTTGGATATGGGGCTACGCAGCAAGCGTCCCACTCGTGCGCCTTTGCTGACCAAGCGTCACCGCCAATTGCGCCTGCGCCGGGAACACCGCGACTGGTCCATGGAGCAGTGGGAGAGAGTTGGCATTCGAAAGTTGGAGAGTATTCGGCATAAGAAAGCCAGATACATTATTTACCCAAATACTCTGAATTCAATTCAGAAAAATCACCGAGGTCCCATGCTGCTGAATAAAGCAGTCAAGGACTACGCTGCAGACCAGAGATGCAGCTAGTAGCATCTAGAGTAAAAGATCCCGAATAGAGAGATCAATAGAAAACTACAATGCATACGCATATGTTTACAGATGTGGTATTGTGTTGGGAAGCCCGCCTTATGTGAAATTAACTCACCTTACGTCTATTAATAGCAAGTTACGGGAACACTGAAATTCAGACCAGAAAACACACGAGAGGATTTTCAAAATGACATCCAAGCATTAGATTTCATACATTATTTCTGGTTTAAGTTACTAAATTTATTGACAGTATACGGGACCTATGCGATATTAAAATGCAAGAACACAGAATAACAAAAACGAGTTTGCTGGAATTGCAAATGACCCATCTCGTGTAATTGATATTTCTATGTGAAAGCTGGTCTTTTGCACTTATTCGATTCAAACACCATTTTGATAGGATACGCCTTAAATAACGATGTAGAACCATTGCGTATTCGGCATAAGAAAGTCGGATACGTCAGTCCTTTACCCAAATCCAATTAAAAAAATCGCAGATAAGGAGCAAGGCATCTCTGCAAGTATTCAGGAAAACAGTCAAGGACCTGATTGCAGGACAGATGTGCAACTAGCACTGCTGAAGGTAAAAGAACTCCAATAGAGAATTATGTTATGTTATGAAAGAATGTACTATTTCAGGTTGCATCTAAAGTTGATTCGATGTACAAAACCATAGCAGAGGTAGAAAAAAGATTACTTAACCAGATATTTATCTCCACAGACGGGAATCCAAATTCCTTTTGTACCATGAATTCTTATGAAGCGGTTAGTTTACACGGACTCGCCGACAGCAATACTTGCATTTTCTGCGGCCAATAGCTCAGCGGAAAAATATTAGAATATTTCTATTCTGTAAAAATGTGTTTTTGCCTTTTCATTTGTAGTTCATTCACGGATGGCTTCAAAATCAGACATTTCTGGTGCGGCCGTCTATAGTACATAATTTTCCCGTTTCTACGGTTAGGAAACATCCTAATCATGATGAACCATGGGAAGAAATGTGGTAAGAAAGGAGTACCCTTAAAATTAAAAATACATTTAAATATTTCATTTATTTTCAAAAGATTCCAATTCTTTCGCGCTGAAAGTATAACACATAAAACTGATATTATACTTATTTTGCTGATGGCAACAATTTTTATTCTCGCATTAATAGCCTACTTTCAAGTCTAACATTGGATGCTCGTTTGATTTTACTCAACCTTAAAATTTGTGAAAGTTATTTCAGCCCGACTCGCAGCAATGGCGCAGCTAGCTTGGAGGATGGTGAAACTTCGAATCCGCTACCAGAAGGGTTGTCATTCTTTCCAAGAAATCTCCATTTTAATGCAATTTTTATCGACTGCTATATCGATATACATGATCAAACTACGGTGCAATTATTGTAACAAATTAGCATTCAAAATTAAGACAATTTCCACTTTTAGTCAAATACCTTAAGAATTATTGTTTTATTATAAGGAAATTTGATTTGTACGGAGATGGATGTAATACAAAAACCTCCAAATAACGTTAATTTTCATACACGTGATTGCATGCGAGGTTCTTTGAGGTGGTTAAACTACTTAAAGCAGACTTTTAAATACAGAAAAAATTGTTAATGGGAGGTACGACCAGAATCTTGCAATTATAGAATCATGAAGATAAAAGAAACGTGTATTGATGTTCAATATTTAATAAACATTTCAGCTACTCAAGAAGGTACAATTGCACTTTTGAACTTCAAAAAGGATTTAACGTTGAACTTCCAAACTCGAATATGTGATGAGAAATGTGCTTACTCAATATGTTTGCTGTATATTATCTATTGACTAGCACTGATATTCAGAAACAAGAGGCCTATCAGTACTAAAAATGTAAATAATCTTGTAAAATGTTTCGCATCTTGCCAGAAAGATCTGCGAAAAAGTTCCAATTTCCAACTCTTTATTTTGCTAACTTAACTTCATATTCAGAATATCGAAGCAACGTTTACATCATTCTCTCAACAAATAAATTGGTATGCAAAATGAAGAAAATTTTCACTTTGGGTCAAGTATAACTAGAATTACTGATCTATTAGACAATTAAACTTGTACGGAGATTGATGCAATACAAAAACTGCCAAATAGCGTTTATGTTCATACACATGATCGCATACAAGGTTCTTAGAGGCGGTAAAACTAAAGCCGACTTCCAAATATAGGAAACAATTGTTAATGGGATGTATATTTGCAAGAGGCTGCCTCATGCAATTAAACATTTGAAGCACGAATTCTCAATGGAAATTAGGCAGCGTAAGAGTCATTGTAGTAAATCCCCATGCTTAGGAAGTCTCCTTTCGAGCTTGAAACCGAATTGCATGTGCCCACATTGGAGGAATCTGCAACATGCGTCAATTGTGGTGGCGGCCAGACTACAATATTGCGAATCTGCACAAGATTCTTTGTAGGAGAGCGAGGCCAAACACAGAGACCACCCAGTCGACCGGCCTCCAGCTATTTCTTATGCCATTATGACTGCCGGACCATCACCATATTCAGGGTCTTATTATCCAAACACCTATATAAGCTGTTGTCATGGAAACTGGGGAATTGCCAATTTTACAACCCTCATCCAGCAGAAGCGATACACAAAGGAGTTGCTTTCCCAACACCCCTATTAGAATCGTCTACCCAGTCTCTGGCCAAACAATGAACTGTACCAATATCATCGGCGAGCTACTTAAATTCATTAACAAAAGATATACTAGAGTGGTGGCTGCACATGCTGTCCAAACGTATGCATCAAATGAATACTAGACAGGCAGCAACTTACGAGCTTATTTTGATTTTTTAAATATTCCTTCAACATTCATAGTAATTTTATAATGAAACGCAGAATACGAGTAAGACATTCTGCAAATCAGGATCAAATATCGTGTATATTTGTGTAACTAAATCAAATTTCAAAATCAATAAGTCATTAGAAATAAAAAGTTCCAATGCAGGAAGAAGTGAAAAAGTTTAAATTCTGAATAAAACACAATAACATAAAAGTTTTCTATTGAAATTTTAATGAACGAAATGCAATACTTTTCAATGAAATCAAGATGCTCCTTCAAAACTTGCGTAGTCCATTAAGTAATTTTTTTATCAAATAATCACAAAGAGTATTTATCGTTATTCGTCGGTTTGCAATAACCTGAAAGTTGAATTTCATGGATACTTGCACGAAACGAAAATGCATGCATTTGCCTGCTAAATTACCTAAAGACAAATTTTTTCCACTGCAATCCATACGAGTCGCCAACCACAAACCCCTGTGGAATATTTAAACTCTTTTTGGAACGTGAAATGGATAGTGACAGCCTGTAACTTGCCGATTGGGGCAAGTTTTATTGGATGAACAACTATTACAGTATATTTCCCCCCCTCATCTAAATTTCCGGCTGTATTTAAGGTCAGCAACTTTGTATGAAATGTAGAGAACCGTACGATATTTTAGCTCCACGACTTAATGCACAAGGAGACTTCTGCAATGACATCCACGCATTATATATCATACTATGTCTGGAGGTTGCTAAAGTCAATGACAGTATACGAAACCTTTGGGAAACCCAATTGTTGTAACTTATTATCCTATAGTGTGTGGGCAGGGTATATTTCCTTTTTTTTGGATGAACCCAGGAATGGTAGATAACGCCACCATCCGAGTCCAAAGAAAACCGGTCAGTTTGGGAGGGGGTGAAAGAAGACCCCTTTGGGTTTTGCGGAAAGAAATGTAGACCCCGTTGAGAGAGAAGGAGAGAGAACTGTCTTTAACAGGACGTGGGCCTGGTTCACTAATTATTTTGCTGTGAGACAGACTACTAGGATAATCTATATCTATCAACATATTTGCTGTGACCATTTTTTTTAATCTACTGTTAATTTGCCTTGCCTACACACACAGATACGAATATTTCGCTTAAGGTATGAAAATAAGTGATTATTTCTCTATAAATATTTTTTTTATCAATTCTGTTTTTAGTGCCAATTTAAAATTCTGTAAAAATCATAAGTTTAAGTGTAATCATTGTATATTAGTATTCATTAAAAGTAGATTAGTTGTTTGTTTCAGTATTAATTTTCGTATTTTAATTGTCTTTTATTAATGTTAAATTATTAGGCCGTCCTGCGAGTAACGATGCAGACTAACGATATCATTTCTATGTCGGTTCTAACACCAATGCAAGAGTTTTATACTACAATACCATGTTTAGTGGAATAATTGCAGAAGACTCCTCGTGTGATTAGGACACTGATAGGTGTGAAAGCCCGTCTTTTGCAGTTATTCAATACAAACACTAATTTGATAGGACAAACCTTAAATAATGATTTCGAAGCATTGGGTATCCTGCATAAAACATTCGGATATGTCAGTCCTTTACCCAAATCCTATTAATGCAATTAAAAATCTGTTCCCTTGCTGCTGAATACTTATGTGCAAGTATTCCAGAAAATAGTCAAGTACTTCGCCGTAGGACAGCGATGAACCTAGTATTATTGAGTGTAAAAGATATGGAATGGAGAGATCAATAGAAAACTAGTGCATATCCTTACAAGTATGGCCGTATTGTGAGGGGAAGCTCACCTTATGCGAACTGAAGCACACTGAAATTCAGACCAGGAAACACACGAAGAAAGACCTGCAAAAGAACATCCACGAACTACTTTCCATACAACACTTCTGGTTTGGAAGTTACTAAATTTATTGACCGTATACGAGTCCTTGCGAGAAGCAAAGCAAGATTACAGAATAACAAAAACAAGTTTGGTGGCATAATTGCAAAAGCCCCACCTCATGCGATTACGACACTGCCAGACGCGACAGCTTGTCTTCTGCAATTGTTCCATTCGAACACCATTTTCATAGGACAAGCCTTAAATAACGATTTAGAAGCATTGCGTATTCTGCATAAGAAAGTCAGATACGTCATTCCTTTACCCAAATCCTGTGAATCCAATTTAAAAATCTCAGATCCTTGCTGCTTGACAGCAATGCCGATTAAATTATTGAAAGGAAAAAGCTCGACTAGAGAACTATAATTGTATATTATGTTATGAAAGATTCCCCTATTTCAGGTTGCTTCGAAAGTTGACACCGATATACAGAAATATAACCAAGGTGAAAGAAAGATATTTAGAACCAAATATCTAGTTCCACAGACGAGAATCAGTTTCTTCTGCACTACGAATTCGTGTATAATACGAATTCACCGACACCAATACTTATTTTTTTTATACTGAGCGATTTACAGCATAAAACACTATTTCTATTCCATTATAAAATATATTTTCAGCGAATTCGTGCAATGTGCAGATTGGAACCTTAACTAACGCGCAGGAGGGCTAAGGTTCCAATCCGCATACGGCATGGTTGTCACAGAGTTCGAAACGAGTAGACTAGATGGCGACGATTGTGACAGTGTCTCGCAACGGTAGTCGGATTGCCTGCTGGGAGTTATCCGCGTTTCCTCCCACATTCGATGCAAATGCGAGTCGTAAGTTGGTTGGGGTTTTATGGCACAAGAGCCAGATTGGGCTATGCTGCGCCAAACAAAGGTGCTTTGTAAAATTCGGATGATAATAAAAGTAAATAATTATCATCGGTATAAAAGGTAAACACAAGACAATATAGAAATGGTGAAAATACTAAAAAGTCAATGTCAACATCGAAGTAAAAAAAATGAAGGAAAATCATAAATATAGCAATAAAACAATTGTTATCTGAATAGGTTAAAATTGATAAAGTCGGAGAAATGGAAAGTTTAAAAAATTCATATACAAGTAAATGAGGATAAAATCCGTCAGTCTAAGACCATGTCTTTGACGTCGTACTCTACACAGTCGGGAGAACTGTCTGGAGAGAGAGGCGGAGTCCGACTCTGTAACGGTTGTTCTTTCAGGTGTTTGTGGAATCTTTTGATGCAATAAAAAATCTTTAGTTTTTGGAAGCAATTTTTTTTAGTTGTTTTGTTTGTTTCACGATAAAATCTTGCTGCTTTTTAAAATTTTTTTCCGATTTGGCGTTTGAGGGTAAATGCACATGTTGAACGGATTTAGCTTTTGACCTAGCTGTGGTCTGCTGAGGAACAGATTTCGAAATAGAGGGAGAAGATATCAAATTGGCAGACGTGGCAGAGTTTTTAGTTGGTGGTTTTGGTGAGGAAAAAGGCTTTAAAAGGGTAAGTGGTGGGCAAACAATGCCCGTTACGGCAGAGTCGGTCATGACGGCAATGGAACTTGTCGGTTTACCTACTGAAGGTGTAATGTGTTTCCTGGTAATAGCAGAATAAGTTGCAGTACATGGCGAGACTATTTTGCGTGCTTCCGAATGTGGTATGTTGCGGGTAATTTTAATTTCCTGAATTTTTTTCTGTTTGCCACTGAGGGCAAGATTTAGAGTTAGCGGGATGTGGTTGATGACAATTAATGCATTTCGGTTTGGAATGACAATCGGTAGACGAGTGACCAGGCGAAGCACAGTTTGAACAGGTAAGTTTTCCACGACAAGAATTTTTGAGTGTCCATAATGTTGGCAATTAAAACATCCGAGTGGGTTGGGAATGTAAGGTCGAACAGTGCAGATCATGTACCCTGCTTTCACTGTTTTGGGCAAGATACAGCCACGGAACGAAAGAATGACATGTTTTGTGCGGATAACATCTGACCCCTTTTTTATTTCTATTCGGCGAGCAAAAGCAACACATTGGGCAGATAATTCATCCACTATTTCTTCTGTAGTGCAGTGCAAAAGGTCTGGTTCCTAAATGGACACCTTAAGTATAATTTAGGGTTTTATGAGCGGCAACATTATATGGAAACTCCAAAAAAATATTTAGCACGCAACAGCGATTTGGACTGTGAGGTATGAAATGTCTCAACAAGGAACAATCTGTCTCAACACCAGATTCAAGGATTATCAGGAGTAGACAGTATAAAGAAACGGGCAAAGCTTGATACCCAGCTAGGTTTGGAAGTTCCACACTGGGGATCATAAGGTCCAATATTTAAAGGTTAATTAAGGCCTTCACCGGCGCACGAATTTTCAGATATAGAAATCATTAAATAAAAAGAATCCAACATTCGGGTCCCAGACCACACCGCCCACCATGAAGCCCAACAAGGGAAAGCAATTTCCTGCCTTAGTGTTACCAGGACCTATACGGTCAGAGACACTCCCTGGGACGACCTCCACCCTTAATGAGATGCCCAAGAAGTGACCCATCGCTTGAATCCGAAGCAATTCCAGACTCGAGGAACTGGAATTGTGAGCCGATTGATACACCCGGAGACTGAGGCGTACCGCCCGACTACCAGAAGCAGAGGCCAAAGGGACGTGTTGCCCAAACCAGAGTCGCAACTCTAGCTGGTCTCAATCCCCAGGACCCTCTTTTCCTGGGACACGGGTCGCCACGCACAGCAAACACGTGGGTCAGAAAACCGACATTGTTAGTAAAACCATATATAAGACAGAATCAATAAGGGAAATAAACAATATTAGTCTAACTACACACACACAATACAAAAACAATTCAAGAAATGGTGTAAATCAAACTGAGAAATGACAAAAAACAAATAAAGCAAGAGCTCAAGAACAAAGACAAAAATACACAGCGTAATGAGACATAATGATACGACATAATGAGGTTTGATCTGGACGATGAAAAAGGGAAAAAAGGAAGACGAAAGGATGAAGGAAAAGATCACTGGGTAACCCCGGGGTCGTGACACTCGTACACATCTGAAGATGCGCCCCTGGGGGGGCGAGTCGTAAGAGACGCCCCGGACGGCCCTGTCCCATTTCACCCATCGGTGGACTATTCGTGCTTTGTCTAGACCCACGAGGTATTCAGAAAATAAGATTTCGTTCAACTATGTATGCATGTAAATTCACACACATAAAAAATATAGAATTTACGTGCTTAATTTTCTAAAGATCCAAGAATGTTGTATCTAGTTCTCATTATCATTGACTCAACAGCCCGGAGTAGGTTAAGGCCGTCTACCTACAGTACGATTTTGGGACGAGAGATGTTTTTTCTTTATACGGGGAGGTTGGGGGAAGGAGGGTGTCAGCTCTACGCCCAAAAGTCATAGAGACCGAGGTCTACGGTTTAAAGTGGATTCCGAACCACTACAAATATCCATGCCACCGCCGCGACTCCAACCCGAAACCTGTAGTACCGAGTGCTACCCACTCTGCCATAAAAATAAAATTTCCGTTCGACTGTTTATGCATGCAAAGACATATACACTGAAGTGACAAAAGTCATGGGATAGCAATATGCAAATTTTCAGATGGCAGTAGCATCGCGTAGAACAGGTATAAATGCGCAGTGCTTTCGCAGAGCTTTCATTTCTGTTCAAGTTATTCATGTGAAGAGGTTTTGTCGTGATGACCGCACGACGGGAATTAACAGACTTTGAACGCGGAATGTTAGTTTGAGCTAGACGCATGGGTCATGCCATTTCGGAAATCGTTAGGGAATTCAACATTCCCAGATCCACTGTGTCAAGAGTGTGCCGAGAGTGAAATTTCAGGCATAACATCCCACCATGGACAGCGCAGTGGTCGACCGCCTGCACTTAACGACCGAGATCGGCGACGTCTGCAAAGAGTCGTAAATTCTAACAGACAAGCGACACTGCGTCAAATAACCGCAGAAATCAATGTGGGACGTACAAGGGACTTGTCTGTTAGAACTGTGCGGAGAAATTTGACTTTCTTGGGCTATTCCAGCAGAAGACCGACTCGAGTGCCGTTACTGACAGAACGACATCGCTTGCAGCGACTCTCGTGGGCACGTGAGCATATCGGTTGGTCCCTAGATGAATGGAAAACCGTAGCCTGGTCCGATGAGTCACGATTTCAGGTGGTAAGAGCTGATGGTAGGTTCGAGTGTGGTGCAGACCCCACGAAGCCATGGACCCAAACTGTCAGCAAGGCACTGTTCAAGCTGGTGGTGGCTCCATAATGGTGTGGGCTGTTTTTTCATGGCATGGACTTGGTCCTCTGGTGCGACTGGACCGAATATTTACTGGAAATGCTTATGTTCAGCTACTTGGAGATCACTTGCAGCCATTCATGGACTTCATGTACCCAAACAACGATGGGATTTTTATGGATGACAATGCGCCATGTCACCGGACCACAACTGTTCGCGATTGGTTTGAAGAACATTCTGAACAATTCCAACGAATGATCTGGCCACCTAGATCGCCCGACATGATTCCCATCGAGCATTTATGGGACATCATCGAGAGGTCTGTTCGTGCCCAAAATCCTGCACCATCAACGCTTTCACAATTATGGACGTCTATCGAGACAGCATGGCTCAATATTCCTGCAGAAGACTTCCAACGACTTGTTGAGTCCATGCCACGTCGAGATGCTGCACTTCGCCGGGCGAAAGGAGGGCCGACACGATATTAAGAGGTATCCCATGACTTGTCACTTCAGTGTATATTACCCAACCTATTGACAAATAGTAATATTCAGAAGCAAGATGACTTTTCAGTACTGAAAATATAAATAATCTTTTAAAATGTTTCGCATCTTGCAAGAAAGATCTGCGCAAAAAGTGTCAATTTTTAACTCTTTATTTTGACAACTTAACTTCATACCCAGATTTTGCTTATGAAAACTAATGTCTTGCCTATGAAACTATTGACTCTTTATTTTGCCTATGCCTCTTTCTATAAAGATGCCTTATTGATGTTTTGTTATTATTTAGCACTTGGAAACAATTTTATATTGTAGGGAACTTTATTGTAATCATTACACTTTTGTTATTTACTCCAGGAGAGTAAAACTTCTACACATTGTGTCTTTATTTTTTGGCAATTATTCTTATTATATTAAGATTATTATATTCTGCAAAGTGATACTGCAAAACCAAATTGTTCTTCTAACTATGAAAGGAGAAGTTCTTTCCTCTATTGAATCTTAATTACTATCTAATATCTAACCAACCTATAACCAACTAAAAAAAAAAAAAAGACGTGTGTCCGTTGGGACGTCAGGTCTTCCAGTCGGTGATCCTCTTCCGATAGTATATTATTTTTTTTGATTATTTTTCCTCATAATTTGAGGCTTGAAAATTGTTTTGTTTTTCAAGAGTTTTTGCCCATTAGTTTAATTAATTAGCTTGTACAGTCCGGGATTGCTATCGCAACCCTGGTCTGAAGAACCGGTTGCCTAGGCGGGACGGTGGGAACCTATCTGAACTTATCATTGGCGCAACAGCCCGGAGTAGGCCAAGGCCGTCTACCTACCGTAAGATTGAGACTAGAGATTTTTTTTATACGGGGGAGGGGGTCAAAACGCCCAAAAGTCATAAATACCGAGGTCTACGGTTTAATGTAGATTCCGAACCACTACAAATATCCATGCCAACGCCACGACTCCCGAAACCTGTGGTACCGAGCGCTAGCCACTCGGCCATAAAAATAAAATTTCCGTTCAACTGTTTATGCATGCAAAGACACATATACCCAATATATGCATTTACCTGCTGAATTTTCTCAAGATCCAATAATGTTCTTCCTAGCTCTATTCATCTCAAATTCAGCAACGGTGGAACTTGGGATGGATTACGACAGGTTTTAAACGTGTAGAATGCTGGAAATATTTTATATACTTTGACGGACTTGTTCTTCCTATATGAAAATCCACTGCGTTTGGATGGGCAATAAAGTTATTTAAGGACGGCAACTCTGAAATGCAGGAACCCTCGACATTTTGGCTATTTCCAAAATATTACTACCACACTACGGAAACAATCATTAATGAAGCCTGGAACGCACATGCTTACAGGTGCTGCGGTATTGTGTGGGGAAGCACGCCGTATTTTAATTGACTCGTCTTTTGTCTATTAATCATAAGGGAATTCGGATCACGATGCACACGGAAAGAGATTTTAAACATTATGTCATCGCATTCGATAGCACGATATCATGCGTAGATACCGCTCTATGTCTGGAGGTTACTAGAGTTGGCGACAGCATACGAGACCTTCAGGAAACCCAAGCGAAGAATACTAGATTATAGCCGTCTTATACGCAATTACCTCACCTTACGTCTATTAACGAATCACACTGAAATTCAGACCAGAAAACATACCAAAAAAGACTTGCAAAATGACATCGACGAACTAGATTTCATACACCATTTCGGGTTTGGAAGTTACTAAATTTACCGACAGTATACGAGACCTTTGAGAGACCCATTGCAAATATACCAGATTATAACATAGTGTTTGGCGGAATAATTGCAAGAGACCTACCTCGTGTAATTATAACACTGCTAGATGCTTTTGCAATTCTTCAATTCAAGTACAATTTTGATAGGATACACCTTAATTAATGAACTATATACAAGTTCGCCATTTTCCATAAGAAAATATTTGATATTCTATATTCGAGAATGTCCTTTAAACAGCTCTATCGCAAAGACGAGAATGAGAGAAACAATTCGAATTTTCTAATATACTCAGGAAAACGAGAGATTTTACGATACTTTATTTTATTCAAGCATATCTAGTGAAGCGTAGAGACATTAAAACCCATGTAGCAATATTTGTAGCAGATGAACATGACAATTCGCATTCAAATCTCCTCGTTAATCATTGCAAGATTACGGTTCATACAGCTATGTTCCTACAATTTGATGTGATTTGTGGACCAAGCCGTTCGAGAATTCAAAGCTGTATTGGAGAACGAAGACTGTCGTGTGAACTTTAATTCATAGTTTTATTGGAGGTTATATTTATTTTATTCCCCCATCCATATTTCCAGAGGTATTTAATGCCGGACACTTTATTTGAAATGCAGGAAACCATACGACATTTTGGCTACCGTCTCCATGACAAAATGTCTATTGTCATATAATGCAGGCAACAAGACATCCACAAACATGTTTATAGGTAATGCTGTATTGATTGTGGAAGCCCTCCCTATACGCAATTACCTCAGCCTTTGTCTATTAACTTATGGTAAAGTTAATACAGGGAAATTCGGATCACGATGCTCACGAAGAGAGATTGAGAATAGTAACGTCCAGGTATAGTATATCTCATGGGGAGATGTCAAAGTTGGTGACAGCATACGAGACCTATGGGAAACCCAATGCTAAGGTATTAGATTATAATACTATGTGTAGTGGAATAATTGCGAAAGACCCACTTCGTGTGATTACAACACTGCTAGATGTCAAAGCCCGTGTCTTGCAGTTATCGGACTCAAACACCATCTTGTCAGGACGCGCCTTAACGATTTCGATGCATCTGGGTATTTTCCCACAAGGCCACCGAAAACTATATGCGAAAGCTCGTCTATTGCAGTTTTTCAATTGAAACACAATTTTGATAGGACACCTTAAATAAAGATCTAGATGCATTGGGTATTCTTCATAAGTCAGATACGTTATTTACCCGAATGCACTGAATCCAACTCAGAAAAATCAATTCGGTCCCGTGCAGCTGAACGTTTCTGCAACAATTAAGGATAACAGTCAAGGATTTCGCTGCAGAAAAGCAATGCAGCTAGTAGTATTAAGAGTATAAGAGCTGGAAGGGAGAGATGAATAGAAAACTATAGTGCACATACTTACAGGAGCTGCAGTATTTTGGGGGAAGCGCAATTACCTCACGTTACGTCTATTAAGGATAATTTAAGGGATCAGTGAAATTCAGGCCAGAAAACACACGAAGAAGGAATTGCAAAATGACATCTACGCACTAGATTTCATACAATATTACTGGCTTGGAAATTACTAAATTTATTTACAGTGTACGAGACCTTTGCGAGATCCAAAGCAGGAATACACAACAAAACCAAGTTTGGTGGAATAATTGCAAAACGCTAACCTCGTGCGGTTATGACACTACGAGATGCGATACCTCGTCTTTTGCAGTTATTTGTTTCAGTACTATATTGATAGGGCCCGCCTTAACTAACGATCTCGATGCATCTGGGTATTATGCATAAGAATGTCAGATACGTCAGTCCTTGACCCAAATCATTTTTCTCCAATAAAAAAATCTCAGATACCTGGAAAAGATGCAGATAAAAGCACCGCCTTTTGCTCTTCAATGTTTAATAAACATTTAAAATACTCAAGGAGCAATTGTACTTTTCAACTTCGATGCAAGTGCGACAATACTTAATTTTGAACTTCCAAACTGTAATATGTGATGGGAAATTGATTCTGAATATGTTTCTATATATTATCTCGCTTCTGTATATCGCTACTAGTCAATATGTTAGATGACTTTTCAGTACTGAAAATATAATCTTGCAAAATGTTTCACATCTTACAAGAAAAAAATTGGAACTCTTTCGCAGATCTAACTCTATTTTGCTAACTTACTTCATATCCAGATTATCAAAGCAACATTTGCATCATTCTCTGAACAAATAAATTGGTATGCAAAATAAAGAATTTCCACTTTGGGTCAAGTATAACCAGAATTATTTATCCATCATAAAATCAAATTTGTACGGAGATTGATGCAATACAAAAGCTGCTAAATAGCGTTTATGTTCATACACATGATCGCATACAAGTTTTCTTAGAGGCGGTAAAATTAAAACAGACTTTTTACATATAAAAAATTGTTAATCGGCCAGCTTCTAGCAAATATACAACTTTCGCAACACTAATTCTAAATGGAACTTATGCAGTGTAACAGTCATTGTCGTAGGAAATCCCGATGCTTAAGAAGTCTCCTTTTGTGCCTTGGCGGTCCTTGAGAGGTTGAAACCGAGTTGCATGTGCCCACATTGGAATCTGCAACACACGTCAATTGTGGTGGCGACCGCGTACCAAAATTGCGAATCTGCTTCGATTCTCTGGAAGAGGGAAGAGAAATTCTTTAAAATAAACGGACCAAGCCCACCGACCACCCAGTCGGTCTCCAGCCATGTTGCTTACGCCAATATGACTGCCGAACCACCACACCACGTTCAGGGTCTTATTATCCAAACACCTATTCAAGCTGTTATCATGGAAACAGTGGAAAGGGCCAATCCTACAACCCTCATCCAGCAGAAGCGATACACAAAGGAGTTGCTTTCCCAACACCCCTATTAGAATAGTCTACCCAGTCTCTGGCCAAACAATGAACTGTACCAATATCATCGGCAAGCTACTTAAATTCATTAACAAAAGATATGCTAGAGTGGTGGCTGCACATGCGCTCTAAATGTATGCATCAATTGAAGACTACGACAGCCAGCAATTTACGAGCTTATTTAATCTTTAATGCACCCATGAGGACTACCTACCCAGCTAATTAATGTTGCGAAAGATTGCAGCTTTAAAGACCAATTCTGGAATGCATTGTGTTTTGAAATTAATGAGGAAAGATTTATCCCGTTTGATGTTCTGGTCAAAGAAACAGCTATTACGCCTTCGAGTGACCCCACTAATTACAAGTCAAACGCTTTGACAGGATTAAAATTTTAAATATACACGCGTGCCTCAGCGTACTCTGATACAACATGAATTCGTAATCGGTTTTGAGAATCAAAATTTAGCAGAAACTTATTGTATGAAAGAGCAAAATTTCTTCAATTTTAATTTCTCCAAATCATAAAGGTAGATCATATGTCATGGAGGATATAGAAAAACTTTCGATTTGAACCCAATGTGATCGTAGGCTCTACACTCCAGAGAGAAACAAATCTTTCGAAGTTCCAGCTAACTTTATTTTACGCACACTTTGAACTATACGTCCCCGTCTAATTAGCCTAATGTGGTTTCTGAACCCCTAACAAACATCCAAGTCGCAGTCGGAATTCGCACCCGAAGCCTATGGTACCAAAGTCCAGAGATCTAGCCAATTGGCCACGAGATTTACTAATAGATTAAAAGCCTTTTTCGAACTTACTGCAGGGCATCTACAGTGCCCTCTTT
This sequence comes from Caerostris darwini, assembly GCA_021605075.1. NCBI lineage: Eukaryota > Metazoa > Arthropoda > Arachnida > Araneae > Araneidae > Caerostris > Caerostris darwini. The sequence continues at coordinate 77,472 of BPLQ01000152.1, forward strand.
ATACTCTACTTCAGTTAAAACCAAATCCTCCGATTAAATGAAACATTCTTATTAAATTGACGTTTGTAGACATCCATCTAATAAATATTTGTTAAACTTGTAGATTGCTTGAAATGAGGGAATGCCCCTCATAATTAATGTTAGTTAATCAACTAACTGCATTTTGCCACAAATTCTTTCTATTCAATTCCAAGTTATGTAAAAATGTAATCATTACTAAATAAAGTAACTGAACTTATTACGAAAGTTACTTTATATACATGTCCCGGGCAGAGCCCGATACGATATAAGAATTTTGTGATTTTTCTTTTAGACAGGTGACAACGGCCAAGAGTCTATCACTTGTCAAACAATTTATTGTGTTCTTTGTTTTTCACAAAAAGCTTATATTTTATCGGTAGCCTTACCTCCTCGTGGTTCTGCCCGGGCAACGTGTATATACTTGTACATACACGGCTAAAAAGGCTTTTATTCTTTTTACATTTTAACTGATTAGTACGGAATATATTTAACTTAAAAAAAATGTCAGAAAGTAATTTAACTTTTCAACAGGAGTTACTACACAGATTTGGAATAGATGAGAGCGAGACGAATGAAACAATGAAAAAACCACCAAAATATATAGAGAATTAATGGATATTACGTATTACGAAAAGTTGAAAATAGAGAATAAAAGCCATATGCGTGATTTATTGTCTGAGTTCATGGAAATTATACACGTTCAAGAAAAAATCTATTTACACATTACACGGAGCAAATGGAGAACTTGAAAAACTTGGAGAATAGACCTACCTTCTCTGAGATAGTAAAAAATAATATAACTAAACAGACAGAAAATAAAGATAAAAATTTAAATAGGAAAATTAGAGAACAGTCTATAATCATAAAACCTGTAGATGAGGTTAAAACATCAGAATATACTAAAGATCAACTACAAAAAAATATAAATATCAATAAAATAAATGTTGGCATTAGGAAAGTAAAAAACATATCTAGAGGCGGACTTTACATAGAGACGACTAATGAAGAAGATATCGAAAAACTAACTAAAGAAATAGAAAAAATGAAAATATTAAAAAATTATTTAAAATATCTAAAACTAAACCAAGAAACCCAAAAATAATACTTTACAATATTTCCAAAGATACGACAGAAGATGAAATAATAAATAGTATTTGATAAATTTGTAGATGAAAAAGAAAAAGATACCTTAAAAATAGCAACCTCATTCCCCGGAAAATATGGAAAAAATTACATAATAGAACTTGGACCTCAATCATTTAATAATATCATTAATAAAAAGAAAATTAGTATAAATTGGGAACTTATTAACTTTAAAGAATACCTAAGACCGTTACAATGCTTTAAATGTGGGCGCTTCGGACATTCCTCAAAATATTGTAAAAATAGTAAAGAAATATGTACAAACTGTGGTGAGGAAAATCATAACTGGAGAAATTGTAAAAACCCGGCCAAATGTACCGACTGTTCATTCTATAACGATAAATACAAAACTAAGTACGATACTAACCACGGCTGCACAAACAATAATTGCAAAATATTTGAAAAAGAAATAAAAAAATCTAACAAACAGAACCGATTATGGTCAATAACAATACTAACTCAGATATTATAGGATCACATATTAATCTTGGAAATTCAATAGCAGCCACTACCCAACTATATCAGACAATCATTAATAAAAACTTTGACTTCTGCTCCCTTAACGAACCGTATTCTTACAATAAAAAAATAACAAATATTCCTACTAGTTACAAAATCTTTTCAACTAATGAATCCCCCAAAGCAGCTCTTGCAATTAAAAGTCATATTAAAGTTTTGGAAATATTTATAGATAAAGAAATTGTTATCCTTGAATTAAATTTACAGTCTACTAACTTCATACTTGTCTCTATGTATTGTCCTCCAAACAAAAATATTGATATCAACTTGAACGTTCTCCAGGGATTTGTCCACAGATATAAAGATTAAAATCTCCGCATATAATAAAATGGTAACGCAAAGTCCAGATTATGGGGGAAGAGGGACTTTGACAATAGGGGACAGCAAGTAATAGACTTTTGTAATAGTAACGACGCGTTCCAAAATATTCCAGACTCTCCTACTTTTTCTTGTAGTAGGGGAAGAGCTGGATTGACTTAATTATCACTATAAACATTAATAATGATTTTTCAGTTGAAATAGTAGATGACATTAGCAACAGCGACCACAATCTTATCATTTTTAACTGGAACATTAAAAATCCTGATTTTAATAATAAAATAAATATCGACAAAATTGGCTGAAGCTTAAAGTGAATATGGCAAAATTTACTTCAGAAATATGCAAATATTAATAACATTCAAATTAAAGATATAGATAACTACATTAAAGAAATTCAGGAAGACATCATTAAAGGTACCACTACATCTTTTAATAATAATAAGAATAAACATAATAGAAATGCAATATGGTGGAATGTGGACTTAAAAATACAGAGATCAAGAACCCGCGCCTTAAGAAGAGCCTATCAGAAAAATAGACAATATTAGAATCAGTAAAAAACAATTATTTAAAAAGAATCTGGCCATCTATAAAAAAAGTATTAATAGTAAAAGAAACTTTATAAAAAAATACATAAATAATATCACAACTAAAAATATTTTTGGAAAGAATTTTGACATCATCCTGGATAAAACTAAGAATAACAACAATATTTTAAAACCCATTATAAAATCAGATGGAACAGCTACATCCAACATCAATGATACCATTAATAATATTCTTAGTTATCATTTTCCCTATAAATATTATAACCATATTGACCCAGTCCCGATTTCCTCTGGGCTTTGCGGAAATCAGTAATGGAGAAATCGAGAGAGCAATATACAAAATAAAAAAGAAGAAAGCCCCTGGAGTGGACAAGATTCCTGGAGAATTTATTAAAGAAATATACCTTGCAGATAAAAAATGGTTCAGAAGTCTCCTCAACGTTCTTCTAAGAAACGGCAAATTCCCTGGGCCTTTGAAAATAGCCCAAATAGCACTAATTCCTAAAAACAATAATCTCTCTACACCCGCTGATTACAGACCCATCTGCTTACTACCAACTTGGGGCAAATTTTTCGATAGACTAATCTCTGACCGACTAAACTATTACCTTAATTTAAATAATTTTTACAGCCCCAAGCAATTTGGATTCATAAAGAATAAATCTACCATCTCTGCTATTCAGAACATTAAAAACTTTCCTTCTCAGGCATTCATAGAAAATAATGTCGTCTGCCTTATTTCAATAGACATCTCTAACGCGTTTAATTCGGTAAATTGGAATATACTTAAAAATAAAATTAATGAACTTCCTGTTCCTACTTATCTCATAAATATCCTTTGATTATTTAAATAGATATATTTTTGACAATAATACTAGACCATACAATCAGGGTGTTCCACAGGGTTCCTGTCTAGGGCCCACTCTGTGGAACATCTTTATTAATGATCTATTAAAAACCAATCTTGGAAATAATGCTGAAATTCAGGCCTACGCAGACGACATTATTCTACTAAAAGATACTGCTACATACCTATTTAAAGAAAAAACACAAAGGCCACTTAACATTACTAACGAATGGATGACTAACAACGAACTTAAAATAAACTATATCAAAAGTAACTTTATTATCCTAGCAAATAAAAAATTCACCCATATCCCGCCTATCAAAATAAATAATAAAATTAACTACACTAAAGAACTTAGGTATCTGGGACTTATCTTGGATACCAAACTCTCCTGGGGCCCACATTTAGATTACACTAAAGATAAGGTTATAAATGTCCAACATAAACTCAATAGATTTGGAAGGGCCACCTGGGGCCTTAAGCCCACTGTAAAAAAAGAAATTTATTATTTTTTCTATTGCTTTTTCATAATCTATGGATATCAAATCTGGCTTAAAAACTGTAAAACAAAATATTAAATTAAAACAAATACAAAGGATCTCATTAATTAACATAACTAAAGCTTATAAAACAGTATCTACCGATGCACTTAATGTTCTGGCAGGAGTCATTCCCATAGATATAAAATTAAAGAGTCTAATTAAATTATATCAAATTAATGAAAATAACAATATTCCAAATATAGATAATATTAGCATTTCAAATAATCAAATAGACAATAATATAATAGACAACCATCCACCTTGGAATACTAACACAATTGAATGGAACCACTTTTCCAATAATTATATTAACACTATATTTACAGACGGCTCCAAGAGAGACGAAAAACAGGATATGCAATAGTAAATTTTAAAAATAAAGAAATTTTTCATTAAAAAAAAAGAATTAGTAATTACGCTACTGTTTTCACTGCAGAATTATTGGCTATAAATGAAGCAATTAATTATATTATAGTAAATGACTTCTCCAACATCATAATAGTATCAGATTCAAGATCGGTCCTGGATGCCTTAGGTAACGCTAACAATCAAGATAATAACATTCATCAATTAAAAGAAAAAATTACATCATTTAAAGGTAACATAAATTTTGAATGGATCAAGGCCCACGAGGGATTTGCCGGCAACGAAATAGCTGATCGATATGCCAAAGAAGCCACTCTTAAAGACATCATTGATTATAAAGTTAATTATTCAAAAATTCAGATAAAAAATAAAATTAAGAAAGAAATCAGGACTGAATGGCAGAAATATTGGAATAGTTCAACCAAGGCAAGAGATTTATTTTACATTTTTCCAAACATCAATATGAAGAGAATCTGTGGAGACTTCCTCTTAAACCAGATTTTAACAACTCATGGTGCCTTGGCGTCCTATCAACACAGATTCTTCGGGAAACCGGAGATCTGTGGTTGTGGGGACGCCAGGGAGGATAGAAACCATATGATTTTTGAATGCAAGAAATGGCATGAGGCAAGGAAGAGGGAGTTCCCTGCAGATTTTCATAAACTTTCTATTAGAACTTTGCTCTACAACAATAAATCTAGAACCCTAATTAGAAGAATGGTTGAGGAGAATTTCATGGACATTATGAATGCTTTGGAGGGGTAGGGATGTTCTCCTGGTTTTGACTTCTTTGTTTTTTTTTTCGCTCCTCTCAGACGTTCCTGTTTTTATCTTTCCTGTTTTTAATTCTTGCTTTTACCCTGTTTTTAGTTCCTACTTTTAGCTCTGTTTTTTAGCAACTGCTTTTATCTTTCCTGTTTTTA
>BPLQ01000154.1:0-69820 GCA_021605075.1 Caerostris darwini
AATTAATTCTCTATTTTTCCGATAAATTTTTTCCGAACAGAAGTTCTTTTGTTGTTTAAGGAGATTTGTTGTTATTATTATTATTTTGCTTTTGCAGCAGTAAAACAAATACTTATATTTTCCAATTTTTTCTGATAATATCCTTTTCTGAATGAAATGAGAAAAGTCGATTTGTTGCCACCAATCTATTAGAGCTTCAATATCTTCAGTTATTTTTTTGTAAATTCTTTGTAAGAGGAAAATTTTTGTTCTTACACTGCGCACTATAGCTTGTCTATAGTGTTTACGACATGTAGGATATTTAAACTAATAGAAATATTTTGCTATATTTCAACAGAAGGCAATGCAACTGTAAATTAATCTTTTAAATAAGTAACTAAATTTTATTATTAGTAAGAACAGTAAATTAAAATAAATTAATAATGCAATTAATTTATTTCAGGAAAATTTAATACATTTTAATGGTTAATATAAAAAGAAATAAAAACATTTCAGATTTTAAAAAGCCCTTTGGTTCATATGAGCACTATGTTCACTATAAACAGTCAATCGTTTTAAACTTTCACTGTAATAATAGAAAGAGTCATGCCAAAGGTTGGAACGGATGTCTTTTGACGTTTACAAACAGATTATTGGATTAAAGAAAGATTTTCTGCCGACCTATGATCCCTGTTGAAATGTCACAGTGTGGCACATTACCAATAGCAATGCAGTTGACCCAATTCCAAATCTACAGTTATAATAATATACTAGTAACAAATACTTTAAGTATTTCTATATCTATTTATTATACAAGCATTTCTACAAACATATTTTTTAATTATCTAAAAGTACTAACTTCATTATATATTTTTTATTACATTTTTTAATAAAATAAACTAATCACCTTCATTGTTGTTAATTCATTTTTTCTAACATGTATAACTATCACAAAAATTTTAAAAAAAAATATCTATTGCTCCATAACAATTATGAAACTTATTTGCTAAAGATTATCTTCTATATTTTGCATGCACCTGAAAGTATTTTAAACACGGAGTATTCGGTTTAATTAGTTACAAATATCAAATAAATTGTGGAGGGATAAATTCAAGAAATTAAATCTTAATCAACACCGGCTTCCGTTTCACGCATCGTGCGTGGGAAAATAATTTGAATTAAAATTAATTAATTTTCCTTAAAAGACTTTCGTAATTAAATGCACACCTCCCGTTGTTAAACTTCAATAACAATCCCACACAGAAATGTTAGGTAATTAAACATGATAAGCTGAAGAGGTAATTAAGGATTAAACAAACATTGTATCTGAAAGGATTTTTGAATCATTTTTGCAAAAATTTAAAAAGTCAATTAAACTGAATTATCCGACACGTGTAAGAATGTTAAAGTATACAATTGACATGAAGGAGGTTCCAAATTCAAATCCATTGCGGACGTTCAGATACAATAGCAAAATTTAATACATTTTAATGATTAATCTAAAAAAGAACGAACAGCGTTTAACATTTTGAAAAGCCTTTTGGCTTATACGAGCACAATGTTCACTATAAACTCTCAAACTATTAAAACTTTCATTGTATTGATAGAAAGAGGCATACCATAGGTTAAGACTGATGTCTTCTGACATTTACAAGCAGATGATTGGATCACAGAAAGATTTTCTGCCATCCCATGATCCCTGTTGAAACGTGACAGTGTGGCACATTACCAAGAGCAATGCAGTTGACCCAATTCCAAATCTACAGTTCGCTATAACAATATACTAGTAACAAATATACTTTAAGTGTTTCTATTTATTATTTATTATTTTTCTATTTATTATATAATCATTTCTACAAATATTTTACTTGTCTGAAAATGCTAATTTCATTACATATTTGTTACAACATTATTGGATAGAATTAACTAATCACCTTTATTCTTATTAATTCATTTTTATAACATGTATTACTATCACAAAAATTTTTTATAAAATAATTATTATTTCATAACAATCATAAAACTTATTCGCTAAAGATTATCTTTCAAATTTGCATGCATTTGCATTCGCTTTAATTAGTTATAAATATCAAATAAATTGGGAGGGATAAATTGAGAAATTATATTTTTATCAACACCGGCTTCCGTTTACGCATCGTGAGTAGGGAAATAATTTGGATTAAAATTAATTAATTTTCCTTAAAAGCCTTTCGTAATTAAATGCACACATCCCGTTGTTTAACTTTAATAATAATCCCACAGAAATTTATGGCAATTAAAGATGCTAAGCTGCAGAGAGAATCACTGATTAAACAAACAGCGTATCTGAAAGGATTTGAAATCATTTTGCAAAATTTAATAATCAATTATACTGAATTAACCGGCCCTCGGCACAGTGTTAAAGTATACAATTAACATGAAGGAGGCTTCAAGTTCAAATTTATGGATTATATACGTTGCAGTCATTGCTTCGAGAAACAAACACAATGTCAACTTTGACATTGTGCTTAGCATCTATCACCAACTGTCGAATTACTTGGTGGAAGTGTTATTTGGCAGCAATTAATTCTAAACTTTCTTCATTATGGCCAATTGGCGATTTGTTTTATTTAATGTACCTATTTTCGCCAATTGGCGATTTTGTTTTATTGGATGTACATATTATCCCAGTTGGCAATTTGGTTTTATTGGATGTACATATTATCGCCAATTGGCGTTTTTTTTTAAATTGGATATACATATTTTCGCCAATTGGCGTTTTTTTTAAATTGGATATACATATTTTCGCCAATTAGCAATAATACGAACATCCCTATCTTTCTTAAAACGTTAAGAATTTTAGAACATTTAGTAAAAAAATTGTTTTAAAAATTCATTACGACTTCTTTTTTAGAAAAGAAATAAGAATTGCAAAATTGTACCGTATGGTATAAAGTGGAAAGTAAACAAAATTGCCGATAATACTTAGAAACGCAGAAATACTTTTGAGACGCCACATAGAATGGCCGCTCATACGAAGCCAAATTAAATAAAACAAAATAATAATAAATGTCCCCTAACGACAAATAAGGTTAACACATTACAGAAAGTATATTTTTTATATAGTGGTGCATAAATAATAAAGTTTATTTTGCATACAAATTTCATTATATCTTAATATGAATTGGCACAAAAAATAAATAAAGCTAGTTTTACAAAAAGTAGTTTAAAATATAAATACACAAATACAAATTGAGTATGCAATGTTTTTTTATATTTTATCTTAATATAAGTAATATTACTGTTTTTCAAAATTTAATTTTGAAATTTCTATTCAAAGGTATTAAATGAAATTTGGCATAAATATTAATCAAACAGTGTTTCAAACAAAGTTTACTTTAATTTAAAGTAAACTTTGTTATTTTTTTATCAATCCTATGCAGAAATATATTTCATTCGTACATTTCTCTTCATAACTAAAACATTTCTTTTCATAAAATAAGGCTTCTTTGCCAGTTTTAAAATACATTCATTCATTCTCTTTATGGTAGGCTGTTTCATATCCATTTTTTAATTATTTAACACAGATTTCCATTTCATTCGAGTTCAGAGACGATCCACCCACGCAGATGCTAATTCGGTTTCGTTCGTAATCGTCCATTAAACCCCTTTCCCTCGTAAAATCCAAGCTCTAATTTCTAATATATGCAGAAATCCTGACCTTCATGTTTACGATCCTGATGGCCGTACGGAATCATATGCAGCAGTAGAGCGAAATTGAGTTTTTAAAATGGTTGGTTTCATAAGAATCAAAGCATAGATGATTTTGCATTACTTAAGTTTCTTTTCTGTTAATTCCGAAATGTGGGTATTTACTGGAAGGGAATAAAATTATAAAATAGGTTGCCTACGATTTTTCTGTAAATGAAAATTTAATTAAGGCTGATATCATGCTGATTGTTGACGATCTGAAATTTACATATTCTAATGATAAGGTAAAAATAAATAAATTAAAATGAAATAATGTCTATGGAGAAATATAATTTGACAAAATATCTATAGATGATTCTATTTGAAACAAACATAGAAAATTAACAAAAATAAAATAAATGCATGGAGAAATTCAATCTGACAAACCATCAATAGATAGTACTATTCGAAACGAACTGAAAATAAACAAAAATTAAAAATGCATATACTAATCTCGTAATACATTTATAATTGAGGCATATTTTGCATATATGGAACAGTTTAAAGAGGTAGACGGACGATAGATACGTTCATAATTATGGGTAAAAATCAAGCAAAATATTTTCATAAATATGTACAAGATATAAATTTTTGAACATCATAATATTAAGAAATTTTTTTTTTTATAAATAGTATTTTATTTTCTAAAACAGTTTTTGCGTATGTAAAAACCGTTTAATTACCTTGGTGCATGCACTTAGTCAGAATTTATTTTGATTACGTTATAATATAACAAACTATTTGTAGCAAATGGTATGTTGCCTTCAAAAGAACCATAGTAGCAAATTCGTATCATACTGTATTGCTGCAATATGGGCGTGAAAAGATTAGTTATATATATATATATATAAACATATTTTTTTCATATTTGCGATTATTAATAAATACTGAATGCAACATTGTGTACCTATAGGTACCAATGATGCCATTCAGAATTTTATATTACTATTATTCAACCTATAGATAGATCTAGTATATTGCACACATGAACCACGCAAAATAATCACTTAAGTATTATCAACCTTTGCAGCGACTTAGGGCAGCTATGGACAGGGAGCCATTGACCAACGAACCAACCACAACAGGTTTCGATAGCAGGTTTTAAACGAAAATATTCAGCTGAAAACAGGAGTAAAATGGTGATGTTTATTAATAATTAATTCAGTTTAAATTATATATTAACTTTTCTATGCAATATGTTTAAACAAAATTTTACATTACATTATCATTGAAGTTTTCGCGTGCAGTCATGGCTATAGGTTATTTAATTTACAAACAATTTAGGAAAGATAAAATAATGTGAATAAGTTTCTTGATAAATGAAAAATTTGGTTAAAAAGCAATATTTTTCAAGTAAATTTTGTCATCAAATTAAATATATTATTAATTAACTTCAATTTCGTTAAAGTACTTCGCTAAAAATATCACCGATACATTCTACTGGGCTACCCCATACTTCCCTGCTGCTACATATTCCACACCTAAATAGATAAAACTTTCAGCAGATGATCAGTATTCTAAATGATCGTAATTTACTTGAATATAACCCTTCTAAACTTGAATAAAGAGGCTTCAACGAAATTTCATGACTTTAGTTGATTTCTGTAAAATAAGGCTTCTACGCAGTTTTAAAATATATCCATTCAATCTATTTATGCTGGGTTGCTTGATATCAGTTTTTTAAATATTTAACACAGATTTCCATTTCATTCGAGTTCAGAGACGATCCACCCACGCAGATGCTAATTCAATTTCATATGTAATCGTCCATTAAACCCCCCCTCTTCCGTCGTAAAATCCGAGCTCTAATTTCTAATATATGCAGAGATTCTGACATTAATGTTTACGATCATGATGACCGTACGGAATCATCTGCAGTAAAGTAAAGCAAAGTTGAGATTTTAAAAGGTTGGTTTTATAGGAATCAAAACATCAATGATTTTGCATTACTTACGTTTCGTTTCTCTTAATTCCGAAAGGTGAGTATTTACTGGAAGGGAATAGGTTGTCTACGATTCTGTAAAAGAAAATTCAATCAGGACTGATATTATACTGCTTCTTTGTTTATTTTCAATTTAGATATTTGAGTTATAAGGTTTAAATAAAGGTTATGGAGAAATTAAAACAGACAAATGATCAATAGACAGTTCTATTCGAAACAAACATAGAAAATAAACAAAACTAAAATAAAGACTATGAAGAAAATCATTCTGTGAAATGATCAATAGGCATTTCTATTCGACATACATTAAGATCTTATATGGGATCTTAATGTATAATAATGTAATGTAATGCTATCACAATATAGTGTTTTTGTACAGCAGAAACTATACGCTTTCACTTATCTGGTAACAGGCATATGGTGCTACTGAGCAGGAGCTGATAAGAAATTTGCGATTTACAGCGAAGAATGAAAAAAAAATGTTTTTGCATAGCATGTCCGCTTTCATTTACACAAATTTCGTAATCGCAGTACTACTGGATCTCGAATGCGATGAGTTGGATGCTTTTCTGGAATTGCAAATATACATTTCTCGAAAGGAAGAATGGTTAAGATCTATTAAACATAGATGATTGGATTTAAATAGTTTGTCAGTGGATTGAGTGCAATAACAAATTTATTAAAAGTTTATTATTATAGATACGTAATAAAAAAACTTGCAAAATGTGTTTCACTTATATGATTGTGCTACACTTCTTCATAATTGCTACTGAACTTTGTATAACTATAATACGGGTCTGATGGTCGAGTGACTGGCGCTCGGTGTCACAGATTTCGTTGTCAAATACTGGCGGTCCCATGGATGCTTGTAGTGGTTCGGAATCTACTATAAACTTAGGTCCCGGTCTAATATGACTGTAAAGCGCAGGGCTGATAACCCTACCCCGTAAAAAGTAAACAACTCATGATTCAGAATCGGCAAGTAGGCAGACGGCCTTGGCCCACTATGGGGCTGTTGCGACATTGAAGAAGATGACTGCCATACAACTTCATATTTTTCCAACAAATCCTCAAATATTCGCAGAAAATTTAGAATTGTATTAATTTTTTTAAATATTTTTCTTTAAAAAAAGTAGATAACGTATATAACGAAATAATGATGGATTTTTATTAATTTGATTCATAATTCCGTTCTTACAATTGTATGTATATTAATTCTACTATATTTTAAGATTATTATGAGAATTCTTCTATTATCTGTATGAATTTTAAATAATATTAATTTAAGAATATTTATTCTTTTAGGAATAAGAACGAAATGTTAAAAGAAATAAAATATAAAATCAATTTTCAAAAACTTCAAAGAATAAAAAAAAAGCATTTCTATCTACAGCTGCTTTGTTATGACCAGCATTAATTATGTGCTTTGTCTCCAACTAAAACATCTATCTAAACATTTCCATCCTAGATATTATAGAAATAAAAGCTTGATTAAAGTTATTCCCGGATGATGTACAGCTTTAACTTTGTAATATTTTTAATTTTTAACAATGTCATATATGTTTACTTTAATTATTACATTATAATATTTAATTATTTTTAGTTTTAATAATTTCTTTGTTTCTTTTATGTTGCTGAAATGTACTATAGAAATGTTTCCCATTTATTAACCAACATCTGTTGATAATTTAATTTTTTAATCCTATTATGCATTTGACGTAATTAATTTAAAAAAATTGTAAATTATGCAATAATTGGCACTTTTTAATGATGAAATTTTTAAAAATGGACAATGTACATAAAACTTATTAGTTTTGTGCAATGTTGCTTTAATGAAGTTATAACATTATTTATTTATTATCTTTTTTTATTTTGAATCCTGTTTTGTAATAAATTGAAAGTGTGTTTGCATTTACTAAATTTTTACTAAATAATTGCTTAATAAATTTATTTGTTTACTTTGAAGACTATTCTTTATTATATAAAATATTATCAAACTTTGACATTTATTGCACCATAACAAACCTATTACAAGAAAGTCTTTTCTATTCATTTTTAGAATTTTAGTAAATCCTCAATAATAGTTCATTTTTAAAGATTTGGTTTATTATTATTCTTCTTATTATTTTTTTGCATTAAAACTTTCTATTCTATTTCATGTAATTTTTCTCTTTTTTTCAGTATTCATTGTTATGCTGGAAAAGTTAATAATTTTTATTATATTAAAATATTTCTGCTTTCTGCAATGATGCAAATTAAAAATTAAACAGAATATATAAATAAATCATTATAATTTTTTTCCCAACTTGCTTCATGATGTTTTATTTATTTATTTTTTTGTACACCTTTATTATAAATTTAAATTGTAAATGGATTTCTTATATTGCTATTTAATAAATGAATTTATGTCCTTCGAATAGTATTCTTTATTGAAAGAAATAGCATATTGTAGGGAATTAATTTTAACATTTTTATCGTTAGTATATGCTGGTTATTAAAGATTTAACTAATGTGTTTATTTCCTTTATAGTTACATTTTAGTTTTCTATTCTATTTCTTGATGTATAAAACTTCTTTTAATGTTGTTTTTTTTTCCTTCTAAAATTGAGTTTTTAATTTCTATTAATTTTAATTTTTACTATGTATGAATTTATATTTCTTATAAAGAACTTTATAATGAAATTAAAAAAATAGCTATATATATATATATACATATTAGTTCAGTTATTTAGTGTATACTATACTCTATCTATCTGTCTACCTAACTATCTATCTATCTATATCTATATATATATATAGATAGATAGATAGATATACATATATAGCACTAATAAAACACTAAATTGTTACTAATAAAATATTACACTATTAAAACACCAAATTTGTTTATTTAAAATATGTAGATTATCCTTTTGTAGTTTTTAATTGATACACCACCACATAGCAGTTTACCATCCTGGTGGAACAACTGATTTGTAATATTTTGATACACTTGTTTCATTAAAAACCATCTATCTTATATGCTATGTTGATATGCATTTTTCATGGTATATTCAATCCTTAAATAACCAAACAAGTACATTTCACCATTTATCCAAGTTGTAACTATCCAGTGAAACACCCAGTACAGAGAAGTAGAATGTCATTAAGAGTTTTGCGACACCGTAACCCAGAAAACATCTTTTCTTGATCCAAAAAATATTTTCAATGAAATAAGTTTCTGCAAATACAAATAAATATATTAGAACATTTTTATTTTTATTTAACAATTGTTGCTTAGAAAAGAAATTGAATAATAGACAATGAATACTTAAACCATTTTAACACAAATCAACCATTCATTTAACCTTACGCAGTTATTTCAAAATTTTATTATAGTAAAAGTCTCATAAAATAAAGTACAAAATATTTTTATTTGTACAATTCATTTCAGCGTTATTATTAAAAAATATAGCTAGATAATTAATTATGACTATGATAATTAATTATTAACAAAAATAATCATGTTAACTACTATCAATAACAAAGAGTTGAGAATTGCTATTTTCTTTAATTAAATTTAATTAAAGATTAATTCAAGAATATTTATTTATCTTTGAAATTATTAAGGAAAATGGAAATCAATTATGCCTCAAAGTAAATTCAATGTGGTTCTAGAATAAGTAATAAGATTTATGTTAAGCAAATAGCAATTTGTGATATGGAATTTAAATATTCCACAAAAGTTAAGAACAAAGAAAATTGATTTTTACAGCCCAGAATTCGAAACGAAGGCTCTTAAACAAAATTTGAAAAATAGTTTTTTTTTTTTTTTTTATTTTATTTATTTTAGTTTGGTTATTTACATTGTGGAGTCAGATTTCAAGTCACTAAAAAGAAAAATAGAATTTAGAATATTTTAATATTTATCAGGAAGAAATAAGCTGTGCTGCCATATTCTTCGAAAGAATAATAAAGAAAAAGACGTTTGATCATTTTATTTCTAGTATTTATTTTGGAAGTAATATTTTTTTTCAAAGTCTGTTAACAAGAAATATTATCGCCCAAGGTTAAATGTTTATTGAAATGGACGACATTGAAGATGAAGGTAAAGTATTATTATTTCTTTTATTATTTGGTTTGTTTAATGAAATGAAATATTCTGCGGAATTCTGATTTGATTCCGCGTCGTCAAAATCATTTTACTGATGAATATTTACGTACTCTTTTCTTTAGTAATTTGTTCGGATACAGTAACGGGTAGAAAATATTAATCTTACTTTGATAATCAGTGTAATATTTTAAATGTTCTAAAGTTTTCGAAGTAAATAATTTAAGCTTCTTTTTTGAATTCGGCTCTGTGCAAATGTTTAAAACTGTTTTATGGTCGATCTTTAGCTCCTGGGCGATAACATAAAACTAAACATAAAGACATGAAAATTATTCTCTGAAGATTATCTTCTATATTTTTCCAGCATCTGCAAGTATTTTAATCACGCTTTAATTAGTTATAAATATCAAATAAATTGTGGAGGCATAAATTCCAGAAATTAAGTTTTAATCAACACCAGCTTCCGTTTCAAGCATAGTGAGTAGGAAAATAATTTGGATGAAAATGAATTAATTTCCTTAAAAGCCTTTCGTAATTAAATGCACACATCCTGTTGTTAAAGTTTAATAACAATCTCACACAGAAATGTTAGGTAATTGAACATGATAAGCTTTAGAGATAATTAGGGATTAAACAAACATCGCACCTGAAAGGATTTGGAATCATTTTGCAAAATTTAAAAAACAATTAAACTGAATTATCCGACACGTGTAACAGCGTTAAAGTATACAATTAACATGAAGGAGATTTCAAGTTCAAATCCATTGAGGACATACGTAGCAGTCACTGCTTTCAGACACAATAGCAATTTTTACATTGTGTGTTAGCACCTCACATCAAGAGTCGGATTACTTGGTGGAAGTGCTACAGTAGTTTGCCCTACAAGTTCTTTTATTACCGCCAATTGGCGATTTTTTTTCATTGCATTATTGGACTGCATATTGTCACCAATTATGTGCATTCACTTAAAAAATTGAAAGAAATACATATGTTTCTTAAAGAAACAAGAGTTTTAAAAAATTTAGTAAGAGATTTATTTTAAAAATTCATTATGATTTCTTTTTTAGAAAAGAAATAAGAATTACAAAATTGTACCTTATTATTTAAAGCGGAAATAATAAAGTTGCCGCTAAAAACGCAGAAATATCTTTGCAACATGACATAAAGTGGCTGCTCATATGAAATTAAAGTAAATAAAACAAAATAATATTGAGTATGCAAACGCATATAAAGTTAGCACCTTACAGAAAGTACATACTTTTTTTAAATAGTGGTTAAACAATAATAATTTGTTCTGTGTAACTTAGTAGGAATTGACACAAAAATAAATGAAACTGCAGTTTTAAAACGCAAATGCAGAAATACAACTATGAGTATTCAAACACTTTTTTATATCTTTTTATTTTATCTTATTATGAAGAATCTTACTGTTTTTCAAAATTTAATTTCGAAATTTCTATTCAAAGAATTAAATAAAATTTGCCATAAATATTAATCAAACAGAGTTTCAAACATATTCTTCTAGTTTTAAACATTTTCTTATTTTAACTTGGTTATATTCATTAATCTTATGCCGAAGTATATTTCATTCTTACATTATTTTACATAGCCCAACTGATTTTCTTTTCTGTTATATAATTAAAAATAACATGAATATATTATGTTAGGACTTTATTGTTGAACTGAATTAAATTCTTATACTTTTAAATAAGTTAGCAGAAGATCAGAAACAAAAGCATACAATTTGATTTCTTGTAGTTGCATAATTTATTTTATTATTATTATTTTTTTTTTTTGTTTAATTTATACTTTTCAGTTTTATTTTTTTTCAGGAATGTAACTTAATTTTTTTTTAATCAAAATTTAATGTATATTTGTTTTTAATTTCCAATAAAAGTAAACAAATGCTTTATTTGTTATAACATTATTCAATAGAATTAACTAATCATCTTCATTGTTATTAATTCATTTGTTAAAATGCATTAGTATCACAAAAAGATTTTAAAAAAATATTTATTATTTCATAACAATCATAAAAATTACTCGCTAAAGATTATCTTCCATGTCTTGTATGTAACTGCGAGTATTTTAAACACGAAGTATTCTCTATAATTAGTTATAAATATCAAATAAATTGTGGCGGGATAAATTAGAGAAATTAAACTTTTATCAACACCGGCTTTATTTTCAAGCACCGTCAGTATGAAAATAATTTGAATTAAAATTAATTAATTTTCCTTAAATGCCTTTCGTAATTAAATGCACACATCCCGTTGTTAAACTTTAATAACAATCCCACACAGAAATGCTAGGTAATTAAACATGATAAGTTGCAGAGGTAATTAGTGATTAAACAAACATTGTTTCTAAAAGGATTTTGAATCATTTTGCCAAATTTAAAAAACAATTCAACTGAATTATTCGACACGTGTAACAGTGTTAAAGTATACAATTAAACATGAAGGAGGTTTCAAGTTCAAATCCATTGAGGATGTTCAGATAAAATAGCAATGTATGTTAGAATCGCTCACGAACTGTCGTGTTACTTGGCAGCAATTAAGCCTAAAAGTTCATTATCGCCAATTGGCAATTTTTTTATTGGATGTACTTGTTATCGCCAATTGGCATACATACATATACCAAAGTACATATATCGCCATCTTTCTTAAAACATTAAGATTTTTCGAAAATTTAGTAAAAAAATTTGTGATTTTGTGATTTTTTTTTTTTAAGAAAAGCAATAGGGATTGCAGGATTGTACCTTATTGTATAAAGCGGAAATAATAAAGTTGCTACTAACACTTAGAAATGCAGAAATACATGTACGACGCTACATAAAATGGCTGCCCATACGAATTTAATATAAATAAAATAAACTGATATTGCGCATGCACTAAGCGCATGAAAGTTAACACCTTACATAAAGTATATACTTTTTTTTAAAAAAAAAATAGTGTTGTAACATTAATAGTTGAATTGATACAAAAATAAATAAAGCTAATTTTAATACGTATTAAAATTAACTTAGTTTTAAGACGTAATTTAAAATATAAATCTACTAATACAAGAAGAAGACGTATTCAAATATTTTTGTTATTATGTTGTCATATTATAAGGAATTATACTGTTTTTCAAAATTTAATTTTAAAATTTTTATTCAAAAGAATTAAAAGAAACTTGGCATAAATATTAATCAAAAAATGCTTCCAACATAGTTCACTTTAATTTAAAGTAAACTTTGATATTTTTATAAATATATTTCATTCGTACATTTTTTTCATTAAACTGAATTTCTTTTCAGTTATATAATTAAGAAAAATAACATTAATTTATTATGTTTGGGTTTTGTTGTTGAACTGAATTAATTTCTTATACTTTTAAATAAGTTAGCAGAAGATCAGAAGCAAAAGTATAGGTATTGATTTATTTTAGTTTCATATTTTATTTTTTTGTTTAATTTATAGTAATTTATTCTAAAAAAATACTAGCATAAATTATGCAATAAAATAAATCGTAAACAAATAGGCATCTTTATTTGAAAAAAGAATGTTACATTTTTTTTTTTATTAATTTTAAAAATGGAAGTGTTATTTTTTCATGAATGTAACTTTTATCAAAATTTAAAGATTTTTTTTTTCTTATTCTTCTTGTTTTTAAATTCTAATAAAAGTAAACTAAATTTTTTTATTGTTTACAGATTCACATAAGGTTCTGAAACAATTTTTTTCATATAAATAAAAATACCTATGTTTTTCATATAAATAAAAATACCTATTTGTTTGTCTCCCTTTAGATGTCCTGCCTTTGTGCCTCAAATCAAGGAGAAAAAGGAGCTGCATTTTTTATCCTTTATCATGACTCCGGGTTCATGGATTTGGTCTAGAATGTCTACATGTTACTGTCGACCAAGTGGAATAAAAACAGCAAACAACATATCATTATACTTCAAATTAGTCATCAATCTTGTTAGATTGTTTCGATCCCTCTTGGGGATTTTTGTGATCCACCAAAGTCATTTTTTAGATTATTTTTATCTTTGATCAATTCGTTAATAAACATGTACAATGCCCTAGCAGGCAGCTTTGATGCAACCGAATCAGCCATTTTTATTTACTGAGCGACAACAAATGACTGCTTATTAGGTTAAGCATATCGTAAAATAACGTGGCTTTTTTATTTATTTATTTATTTTTTTGCTGTCCTACTGAGACGCTCGACCCTTACGCGCACCTATCTGAATGGAATAAAATGAAATATTTTTAGTGAGTAAGTGTAGCAATGCGTTTCTCTAGAGCATTTCAATGAGGCTAAATCGAATTCAAGTCTTGAGGACCTGCTGGCCAAACCATAAGCACAATAATCTCTTCAAGACTGTAACTCTCTATCAGGTGAGCTCAACCTGGTTCGTCTTGTAGAATGAACTAAATCTCTCTGAGGACTCTCAATTGGATCACAAATGTCATTTCTTTATGTCTGAACGGTATTTCTTTCAAATATATACAGAACAGTGTTACCAGCTACAGATATACTCCACCAAATCCACTAAATCCCCAGATAACTCCACCACCACAGAAACACAGAAAACCAAATCCACTCCCATCTGCAGGGGCTAAAGGGGAACATTTGAAGTGAATAAGTGCAGCAATAAGTTTCTCTAAAGCATTCCAATGAGGCTAAATCAAGCTCAAATCTGGAGAACCTGTTAGCTAAACTCCACGCACAGTAGTTCCTTCACGAATGTAAATTCTCTATCAAGTGAGCGTAACTTTGTCCGTCTTGTAGGATGACGAAATCACCAACTACGTCGCTCTGGAGACGATCAATTGGGTCAAAAATGTTATTTCTATATAAGCGAACGGTACCTCTTTCAAATGTATAGACATCAATACTGGCATCTACAGATATACTCCACCAAATCCACTAAAAATATCTCTTTCACGAATATGGTATAATCGCGAATTCTCTGTTTCCGTCAGGCCAACAATCTTGTTGAGGCAATTTACAAACAGAATCTGAGCTCATTAGCAAAATGTATAGATTCTGGTTTGCTAAAGAATATAACTTCAATAGCTAACCAAATTGAAAAAAAAAAAAAAAAAAAAAAAAACACAGGTTACATTACCTCTCGCTGTGCGTGACGTAACAAGCAGTCATTTGATGTCGCACAGTAAACAAAGATAGCTGATTCTGTTGCATCAATTCTGTAATTCTTTAGACAAAGGATGTTAATATTCATATCTAATTTTAGGCTATCGCGAAATTTCAGTGAGCAAATTTTTATTTGCAGGAGCCACAGGCATTTTTTAATTATATTTGTTGTCCCTGTTTCCAATGCCATCAAACTATAGAAGATCTACAAATTTCCACATATAATATTCTCATGCTGTATTACTTCTAACATATATTGCTTTATCGTTTTGAAAATTGATTAATTTTTAGCCGTGTGATTGTAATCACAAATTTCCATTTTTTTCTTATTTTTTTAAAGCTAATTTATAATTAATACATCAATAAAGAACAACATACTTTGTCAATCATGTTTGTAATTCAGAAATTTTCTACGTTTATTTTCCAATTATAATCAAGAATTTGTACAATATGTGGAGTTTTTATCTCTGATATGGTAAAAACATTTCAATCAAGATTTTTCAGAAAAAAAAAGCATCGATTCCTTATATTCTTTCCAATTAGAAAAGTAATGTTAATTAAGTAATACCAGACTTATTTCTTTTCATTTGAAAGAGGATTTTTCTCAGAAAAATGTTAATTAAAATTCCTTCTTCGAAAATAGTCCACTTCATTTCCATGAAGATATTTCAATTGTTTTTTATCAGATTACTTTATCTCCCACGCGAGAAATTTCATTTTGCATATTCTGAGAACATCACAATCTATTGTTCAAATTATTCATTACTTTTTGTGAGCAATTTTTATTTGCAGGAGAAATATTATATATAAAAGAATGATCCAGCCTAATTTTATTGTAATATTTGTTCGTAAATTTAAATAGTTAAAACTATTCTTAAGTGAAAAATAATGATAAAGCTATTAATTATCCATATTTATAACACGGAATATTGGAAAAGAATTGATCACCAAAAAATTAAATATTTTGCTGAAAAATTCAATTATAATATGAAATAAAAACCAAATACGAGAACGAAAAAATGCATAAATAAACAGCGTAAAGTAAAATTAAATAATTTGCTTTATATAATTAATATAATAATTAAATTTTAAATAAATCAGAATGCTTAATATCTGGATTTACCTTATAAAAACTGAAATCCTTTCATAAATTTCAATTTATCATGTGTGGGCATACTTTGTTGGACGAACACACATGGGATTATACCAATATTTAATAACTGAAAAATTTATGAAGCATTTGAAGAAATTTATGAAGTAAATTACTATAAGAACGAAAAATCTGCCCTTTAAGGTTCCACTTGTTTATTTAACATTATCCTCTCTTAAACAAACAAAATGGAGTGGTTACAAAATACCTTGGTTTTGGCGATTCCATTTGCCGCGGAAAAAGACTTCACGAAATCGGTACCCTGAAATGCAGAATCCTTACAAGAACTATCAAATTCAATAAAGACAAAAATATAACAGAAACTAATATTTCTAGAACTTCATAAAGAAGAAATTGTCCAATTGCAATACAACTAGAAGCACTATCAAATTCAGACAAAGGAGTCTATTAAATGATGGTTAAATTATTTTTTATAAACTTAAAATAATCCTAAGACACTATTTTGAGGTAACTGAAACAACACACGGTCTATATTTTGAAAGTCAAAAATGAACTATAGAATACTTGACTTGACATGGATCAATCGTTTTATTGAGCAACACATAATTCGTGCCAGTTTTAAAACAGACATGAATAAACGTTTCTTTTATTTTAGAAGAAAGTTTCTGGTGTTCTCGAGGAGATTAATCTGTTTTAAATATTAACTTACATTATTTTATTTCAAAGCTTCACTTTTTGAAGACTCCACTGACCTGGCAGAACAAAATAATGTTCACATATGACAATATAAGAAATGGGAGAAAATTATAAAATGGTTTATAGATTTAAATATTGTTTTTAAAATGTTTATAAAAAGAGCGTAAACTCTATCTTATTACAAATATATTTACAACAAAAGTTTAACATATTATTTTTCAAGCATAGGTGGTATTCATTTGAAACGTAAAACATTATGTCAATAGCTATGTATTTTTATAATGAATATGTGCAATAGCTAAGTAATATACTTAGCTGCCAGAATGTTATCACAATATGTTACTCAATTAGTCAATCCTACAGTAAAAACCAGTTTGCGATGTCCTTAAGACCTTATAACACGGGGATGTTTCATTAATGTCAACGTGAAGCAAACCGCCGTTGATATTCAAATAACGAATTCATAGCAGCTCTCCTCCAACTTTTATCCTCCATGAAACATACCATGTAGCATTTCACAGGAGCCAATGATGAACTAACCATTCATAAAGATCAATATAACTTAATTCATAAAATAAAATAATTTAATTCAAAAAATAAAATAACTTAATTCATAAAATAAAATAACTTAATTCATAACGAAATTTTTTAAGCAATAATAAAACATCTTAATTCATAAAAAATATTTTATTATTGCTTAAAAATTATAAAGGTAGAAAAGTAATAAGTAGTTTTGACATCCAATTTATTTAAAATATTAAAAATTAAACCTAAACTTAATTTTCATAATCTGCTTAAAGTTTTAATTTAATAATAAGGTTTAATGTTCTACATAATATGTCTATTAATTTTTTAATTAATTTAATTTTGAATCGTTTCTTAAAAATTATATTTTTTCTTTAGAGGATATTTTTCTTGGTGATTTCAATTAAACAATAAAAAAAGTCTCCATTTTTATGAGTAATAATGTCTTTAAAAGGCTTCTCCATTAAACGTGTTTAAAAGGCTTTTCTCTATAAATAAAAAAAGGCAATAAACCATATCGATGATTAAATGAATTAAATTTGCTCGCCATAAATCTTTCACATGCTAACATTAGATTGCAATCTGTTGTCATATATTATTCATATGTCACAAGCAAACAAGGAACATCTCAATTTTTCATGTTTTTGTTTTTCCTTATATGCCATTAACTAATTGCAGAATTACACTGACTGTCATTTCTCAGCATATGCTCAAGGAAAAAAAAAAATTGCACCAATTGTTGCAATACGAAGCAATAAAACAAATGAAAATAATGGGCAATGAGGCGCATTAATAACACGACATATTTTAATTTTGTTTCTCCGTGTCATAAATTTTATGATAACAATCCATTTTTTCCGCTCGTTGATGATAATTTTTTATCTTGTAATTTATTGTTTGTTTTTATGAATTCCAATGAATATTTAAGAAAGAATAACCGCTTAAACATCTAACTAACATTAGTAAATCATTTTTTAAATCTAGAATATGTCGATTTAGATTGCAAAGAAAAATTTTTATTAAGTAATATAAAAAGACATTTATGTAAGATATTTTACGATTGGATATCTTACGATTATGATAGATTATTTATGATTAAATGATTAAAATTTTTATTTTAAATTATTAAATGATATTAAACACATTTTATAGGCCTCTAAAACTGATAACCTTATTACAGAACTATTTTATACAAAACAATTTTAATATGTTTTAAAGCTTTGTTTCAATCAAATTTACTTCAGTTCTTTTAAAATGCACAGTAGTAAGTAATTATTTAACATGTAAATTATTCATATTTTTATTTCACAAAATACTTTGCAGTTATTTGAATTAAACTTGTATGTCCTTTAGGTTAAACTTGTATGCGTTTTAAATTAAACTAATATGTCTTTACAAAAGTATTATTTTATCTGCTGAAGTAAATTATAATTTTATTTTATTATATAATAGATTCAGTGCTAACCAGTCTGCTTCTACAAGAGACAAACTTTAGTGACACAATGGAATCCTTTTGGAAAGCATCTGGGCAGTTTGAATCCAACTATCCTTCCCCTTGATCATAAAATATGCGGATTTATTACAACCATGCCTTTGCTTGGAGTTTTCTGTTGATCTACATTTGAGCCAGACTGGTACTATTCCAAACTACAACGTGCTATACTATGTTATCCCTCTACAAACCTATTATTCTGACAATGATATATATATGATTAAAAGCTGCTTGTTTTGTAATATTAAATAAATTATAGTATAAAAAACTTATAAGTAAAAAATTTTCATAAATATGTTAAAGATATAATATTTTGAACAATACAATCTTCTAGAAATATGTTTATGCACAAATATTATATTATTTTCTAAAGCAATTTTTGTGTCTGTAAAAACAGTTCAATTACCTTAGTGCTTGGACTTAATTAGAATTCTTTGGGATTACGGAATAATATAACGAATTATTTGGGAGGGGCGAAGAGGATCCACCTCCTCGTGGTGCCCCCTGGTAACGTCACTTAAGATGGCCAAAAGATCCTCAGTCTCCTGCGGGGATGTGCTCGGCATGCTATATAACGTGACGTTTCTTCGCCAAGTGTAATATTAACGCCCAGTTGCGGGCTGCCATAAGCAGTGGGGGTGTTGTACTTATTACAAATCACCCTATCCGTGGAGCCGGATAAGGCGGTACCCCGGTAGTCTGAGTGGGTGCTGTCGTGCTTCAGGTCAATCAGTTAATGTATACTTTCGGGTCGGACGGATTGTTATATTTTGAATAGCGAATTATTTGCAGTAGATGATACGTTGCTTTCAAAAGAACCACGTCAGCAAATCCGCATCACTATGGATTGCTGCACGATGGCCATTCCTGGTCTCATATGAGAGCGTCACGGAGCCAAGTCAGACTTCTACCTACGGGTCTTCCATCAGAACAGAAGCTGCTCCCTTTCACTCGATTCATGAGTGAGATACTCATGGCATGTCAATCCCGCACTGCAGGACATTGGGGATTACTCACAACAACACACTATGGGCGTGAAAAGATTGGTTAAAAAATGCTTGTGATTATTAATAAATTCTGAATGGCAGCACTGGGTGCCTATAGGGACTACCAATGTAGCTATTCCGTATTATACGTTAAGCTTATTCACCCTATAGGTTTTTGCACACACGAATCACGCAAAATAAT
Organism: Caerostris darwini; assembly: GCA_021605075.1. Taxonomy (NCBI): domain Eukaryota; kingdom Metazoa; phylum Arthropoda; class Arachnida; order Araneae; family Araneidae; genus Caerostris; species Caerostris darwini. The sequence continues at coordinate 19,901 of BPLQ01000154.1, forward strand.
CACTTAAGTATTATCATCCTTTTCAACTAGTCAACCACAGCAACTACTGACAGCGAGCCATTGACCAGAGAGTCACTCTCAGTAGCCCTTAGCAGCAAGTTACAATGGACACCTAATACAAATTCTTCCCACACACAAAATAAGATAGACGTGGTTTGCGTTTCGATCCCTCAAAATCATTATGGTCGAATTGCCTGAACTCTCAGACTAAGGACTTGTATGCACAATATCTAAAAAAAGTGTTTATAGGTGTAGGATTAATAATTAGAATATAATCAAGACATGTAAGTATATGGACTCATTAAAAACTTCTTTTTCATAACCACAAAAATTACAAGTTATACAACTCGCCTTTTTGTTCGGAATGTCCCTCATATTTTTATAGCTGGTATGAAAATGATATTGTTTTAACATTGAATGTCAATAAAAATTGCACTACAATTGAAAATTGACGTTTTATAAAAAATTTAATAATAGATTTATATTTTTACGAAAATATTGATCTAAAAACAGGAGTAAGATGCTGCTGTATATTAATAATTCAGTTTAAATTATATAACGTTTTTATCCAATACGTTTAAACTACTTTATCACATTATCATTGAGGTTTTAGTATGCAGTCGTGGTTGTATGCTGTTTAATTTTTGAAAGTTTTAGAAAATATTAATTAATACGAACAAGTTCCTTGATAAATGAAAAATTTGTTTAAAAAGCAATATTTTTCAAGTAATTCCTGTCATCAAAATAAATATTTCATTAATTAATTTCAATTTCGCGAAAGAACTTTGCTAAAAATGTCGAATACATTCTGCTAACATACCCCATACTTCCCTGCTGCTAAATATTTCATCCCTAAATAGATAAAACTTTGTGCAGATGATCTGGATTCTAACTGATCGTATTTTACTTATATATAACCCCTCTAAACTTGCATAACGAGGCTTCAACAGAATTTCATGGCTTTAGTTGATTTCTATAAAATAAGGCCTCTACTCAGTTTTAAAATATATCCGTTCATTCTCTTTATGATATGTTGCTTCAAATCAATTTTTTAAATATTTAACACAGATTTCCATTTCATTCGAGTTCAGAGACGATCCACCCACGCAGATGCTAATTCGTTTTCGTTCGTAATCGTCCATTAAACCCCTTTTCCGTCGTAAAACCCAGGCTCTAATTTCTAATATATGCAGAAATTCTGACATTAATGTTTACGATCCTGATGGCCGTACGGAATCATAGGCAGTAGTAGAGCGAAGTGGAGATTTTTAAATGGATGGCTTTATAGGAATCAAAACATAGATGATTTTACATTACTTATATTTCGTTTCTGTTAATTCCGAAAGGTGAATATTTACTGGAAGGGAATAAAATGATAATAAAGTAGATTGTCTTCTACTCTTTCAAATAAAATTTAATCAATACTGATATCATGCAGACTTTTGCGGATTACAATTTATTGTAATTTACATATTCGAATGATAAAGTTAAAATAAATAAATTAAAATAAAATAAAATCTATGGAGAAATTGAATTTGAGAAAAAATCCGTACATGATTCTATTCGACACAAGCATGGAAAATTAACAAAAATAAAATAAAAGTTATGGAGAAATTCGATCTGACAAATCATTAATAGACAGTAATATTTGAAATGAACAGAAAATAAACAAAAATTAAAAATGCATATACTAATATCGGGACACATCTATAATTTAAGCTTATTGTGTATATGTAGAATAGTTTAAAGAGGTAGACGGAGGATAGATGCGTGAATAATTATGGGTAAGAAAAATTACAAGTAAAAGATTTTCATCAATTTGTATGAGATTTGAACAACATAATATTAAGAAATATATTTATTCCTAAATATTATTTTATTTTCTAAAACAGTTTTTGAGTCTGTAAAAACATTTTAATTACCATGGTGCATGCACTTATTTAGAATTTATTTTGATTACGTTATAATATAACGGACTATTTGTAGCGAATTGTATGATGGCTTCAAAAGAACCATATTAGCAAATTCGTATCCCACTATATTACCGCAATATGAGCGTGAAAAGATTAGTTTTGTATATGTTTTTTTTTATGTTTGCGATTATTAATAAATACTGAATGCAACATTAGGTACCTATAGATGCCCAATGTTGCCATTCAGATTTATATATTACTATTATTATAGATTTTTGCATACACGAAGCAAGCAAAAAAATCACTTAAGTATTATCATCATTTGCAACGAGTTATAGCAGCTATTGACAGCAAGTGATTGACCAACGAGCCAACCATAGCAGCTATAGACAGCAATCCATTGACCAACGAGCCAATCACAAAAATCATTGACAGCTAGCCATTGACACCCAAGCCAACCACAGCAGATATTAACAGCAAACCATTGATCAACTAGCTAACAGCAGAAATTGTTGACAGCGAGCCATTAACCAACAAGCCAACCACAGCAACTATTGACAGCGATGCATTGATCAACAAGTCACCACAGTAATTGTTGACAGCATGGTATTGGCCAACGAGTCAATCACAGCAGTTATTCAAAGCGAGCCATTGACCAACAAGCCAACCACAGTAGCTATTGACTGCGAATCATTGTCCAACGGGCCAATGACAGCAGTTATTCACAGCGAACCATTGACAAGCGAGTTGATCTCAGCAGAAAGTGACCGTCTAGTCAATCTCAGCAGTCATTGACAGCGAGTTAATAAGACACATTCACTCAAATGTGGTGAGGATTTGTGTCCTCTCCATGCAAAAATAAGAGAGACGTGGCATGCGTTTTGACCGTTACTGATATCGAAATCTCAAATTCATTAGTGCAGAACAGGCTGAACTCTCAGATCACGAATTTTTATGCACAAAAATGTGTTTATAAGTGTAGGGTTACTAATTAGAAAATAATCAAAGTATGTAAGTATATAGACCTATTAATAATTATTTTCTTCCTGGCTTTTTTTAATAACCGAAACAATAATTATTTATACAACTGACTTTTTGTATGAAATGTTCCTCGTAGTTGTAATATAGCTAGTAGTAAGAATGACATTGTTTTAACATTGAATGGCAATAACAATTACACTACAGTTGAAAAATGACATTTTAGAAAACGTTTAATAATGAATTTATATTTTAACAAAAATGTTCATCTGAAAACAGGAGTAAAATGCTAACCTTTATTAATAATTCAGCTTAAATTATATACTAACTTTGCTTTTCAATACGTTTAAACTACATTATCACATTTTACATCACATAATCATTGAAATTTTCGTATGCAGTCGTAGAAATATGTTGCTAAATTTATAAACATTTTAGAAAACTTTAATTAATATGAATAACTTTCTTGATAAATGAAAAATTTGGTAAAACTGCAATATTTTGCTTGTAATTTTTGCCATCAAAATAAATATTTTATTAATTAATTTCAATTTCGTGAAAGTACTTGGCTAAAAATATCAACGATACATTCTGCTACGATACCCCATACTTCCCTGCTGCTAAATATTCCATCCCTAAATAGATAAGACTTTCAGCCACTGATCAGGATACTAAATGATCGTAATTTTACCTGAATATAACCCTTCTAAACTTAAATAACGATGCTTCAACAGAATTTCATGGCTTTAGTTGATTTCAATAAAATAAGGCCTCTTCGCAATTTTAAAATAAATACATTCAATCTATTTATGCTGGGTTGCTCCATACCAATTTTTTAAATATTTAAAGCAGATTTCCATTTCATTCGACTTCAGAGACGATCCACCTACACAGATGCTAATTCAGTTTCGTACGTAATCGTCCATTAAACCCCCCTCTTCCGTCGTAAAATCCAAGCTCTAATTTCTAATATATGCAGAAATTCTGACATTAATGTTTACGATCCTGATGGCCGTATGGAATCATAGGCAGTAGTAGAGTGAAGTGGATGTTTTAAAATGGTTGGTTTTATAGGAATCGAAACATAGATGATTTTACATTACTTATATTTCGTTTCTCTTAATTCTAAAGGTGAGTATTTACAAGACGGGATAAAATTGATAATAATGTAGATATTCTACGATTTTGTAAAAAGAAACTTAATCAGGACTGATATCATTAAGATTTTCTTTGTGGATTTTCAATTTAGAAATTCGAGTGATAAGACAAAAACAAATAAAATAAAATAAAGGCATAATAATACTAATTTAATAATTTAATTAAAAATATATGATAACTTTGCTATCCAATACATTTAAACTACATTATCACATTTTACATCATACTATCAATGAGGCTTTCGTATGCAGTCATGGTTGTATGTAATTAATTTATAAACATTTTAGAAAAGATAAATTAATATGCATAAGTTTCTTGAAATAATATTTGGTTAAAAAGCAATATTTAAGTAATTTTTGTCATTAACATAAAAATATTATTAATTAATTTCAATTTCCTGAAAGTACTTCGTTAAAAATATCAACAGTACATTCTGCTAACATACCCCATACTTCCCTGCTGCTAAATATTCCAAACCTAAATAGATAAAACTTTCAGCCACTGATCAGGGTACTAAATGATCGTAATTTTACCTGAATATAACCCTTCTAAACTTGAATAACGATGCTTCAACAAAATTTCATGGCTTTAGTCGATTTCTATAAAATAAGGCGTCTTTGCCAGTTTTAAAATAAATCCGTTCCTTCTCTTTATTCTGGGTTGCTTCATATCCATTTTTTAAATATTTAACACAGATTTCAATTTCATTCGACTTCAGAGACGATCCACCCACGCAAATGCTAATTCAGTTTCGTACGTAATCGCCCAATAAACCCCCTTTCCGTCGTAAAATCCAAGCTCTTATTTCTAATATATGCAGAAATTCTGATATTGCTGTTTACGATCCTGATGGCCGAACGGAATCATAGGCAGTAGTAGAGCGAAATGGAGATTTTAAAATGGTTGGTTTTATAGGAATCAAAACATAGATGATTTTGCATTACTTATGTTACGTTTCTATTAATTCTGAAAGGTGAGTATGTATTGGAAAGGAATTAAATGTTTATTAAATAGGTTGTCTACGATTTTGCATAAGAAAATTTAAACAGGGCTGATATCTTGCGGAATTTTCTTGTATATTTTTAATTTAGATTTTCGAGTAATAAAATTACTCGAACATTAGACACTTCTCAAACGATTAGAGAATCCTACTCGACACAAACATAGGAAATAAACAAAAATAAAATAAAGGATACGGAGAAATTAAATCAGACAAATGATCAATAGACAATTCTATTTGACACAAACATAGACAGTATACAAAAATGTCATAGGCTATGGAGAAATTCAATCTGACAAACGGTCAATAGACGATTCTTTTCAACACAAACATAGAACATAAACAAAAATAAAATAAAAGATACGGAGAAATTTGATCTGACAAATGATCAATAGACAATTATATTTGAAACAAACATAGACAATATACAAAAATGTCATAGGCTATGGAGAAATTCAATCTGACAAACGGTCAATAGACGATTCTTTTCAACACAAACATAGAACATAAACAAAAATAAAATAAAAGATACGGAGAAATTTGATCTGACAAATGATCAATAGACAATTATATTTGAAACAAACATAGACAATATACAAAAATGTCATAGGCTATGGAGAAATTCAATCTGACAAACGGTCAATAGACGATTCTTTTCAACACAAACATAGAACATAAACAAAAATAAAATAAAAGATATGGAGAAATTCAATCTGAAAAATGATCAATAGACAATTCTATTCGAAATAAATGTAGAAAATAAATATAAATAATATTGTTAAGATTTTTTAAGATTGGATGACAATAAAATATTACACTTCAGTTGAAAAAGAATGGTTAAAATTTAATTAAACGTTTAATAACTGATTTAGATTTAAAAGAAAATATTCATCTGAAAACAGGAATGAAATGCTGTTGTTTATTAATAACTTAGTTTAAATTATATAACTTTGCTATCCAATAAGTTTAAACTGCATTATCACATTTTACATCACATAAACATTAAGGTTTTCGTATGCAGTCGTAGTTGTATGTAATTTAATTTATAAACACTTCAGAAAACATTAATTATTATTAATACGCTTCTTGATAAATAAAAAATTTGGTTAAAAAGCAACATTTTTCAAGTAATTTTTGTGATCAAAATAAATATTTTATTAATTATTTTCAATTTCATGAAAGTACTTCGCTAAAAATATCCACGATACATTCTACTACGATACCCTATACCTCCCTGCTGCTAAATATTCCATACCTAAACAGATAAAACTTTGAGCCACTAATCAGGATTCTAAATGATCGTAATTTACTTGAATATAACCCTTCTAAACTTGAATAACGAGGCTTCCACCGAAATTCATGGCTTTAGTGATTTCAATAAAATAAGGCCTCTTCGCAATTTTAAAATACATCCGTTCATTCTCTTTATGGTAGGTTGCTTCATATGAATTTTTTAAATATTTAACACAGATTTCCATTTCATTCGAGTTCAGAGACGATCCACCTACGCAGATGCTAATTCAGTTTGATACGTAATCGTCCATTAAACCACCCTTTCAGTCATAAAACTCAAGCTCTAATTTCTAATATATGCAGAAATTCCGACATTAATGTTTACGATCCTGATGGTTGTACGGAATTATATGAAATAGTAGAGCGAAGTGGGGTTTTTAAAATGGTTGGTTTTATAGGAATCAAAACATAGATGTTTTTGCATTACTTATATTTCGTTTCTGTTAATTCTAAAAGGTGGGTATTTACTGGAAGGGAATAAAATGGTAGGTTGTCAACGATTCTGTATAAGAAAATTTAATTAGGACGGATATCATTAAGATTTTCCTTGTGGATTTACAATTTAGATATTCGAGTAATAAAGGGAAAATAAATATAATAAAATAAAAGTTATGGAGAAATTCAATCTAACAAATGATCAACATATAACTCTATTCGAAATAAATATAGAAAATAACCGAAAATGACGGCTATGGAGAAATTCAATCTGACAAATGGTCAATCGACGATTGTATTCGGCACAAGTATAAATAAAATTATGTAAAGTCTATGGAGAAATGCAATCTGACAAATGACAAATAGACAATTCTATTCGAAATAAAAATAAAAAATAAACAAAAATGAAATAAAGGCTATGGAGAAATTCAATCTGGCAAATGATTAATATACAATTTTATTCGAAACAGACACAGAAAATAAGCAAAATTTAAAAAAACGTATATTACGCTCGTGATGCATTTATAATTTAAGCATATTGTTTGGATATGTAATTATGTAATTGGATAGTCATCACTGGGAACAATCAAGAAAAATCCTTTTGGACACGGTTTGAAATTATCAGAAATATATATATAATAATAATGCAACGCTTTCGGGTGTATTCTGATAGGTGATTTATCAACGCGCAAGAATAGTGACAATGTTGTGAGATCTCAATATCTATCAATTTATTTTCCCAAATTAAATAATAAGGTCTTTCTGTGTTGTACTACGGTAACTAGATCTGACTCCTTTTGAATTTTGCCTAACAGGACACTTCTTATACTATGAAAGATTATATATGAAAGATTTGATGAATTGAATTAACTATGAATTTGATGAATTGAATGTAGAACTATGAAAGATTTGATACATTATACCCCGGTTAGTAGGGAACAAGACGTAATTGTTCGTCTGCATGGACACTTCATTTTTAAAGACACATGGCTATTAGATCGCATAAAGTTAACCGGTGGCGCGTGCATGCACAGAAAGAAGGATAGCCATTTAGATGATCTCCCTATGTAAATAGCCTGCCATAAGCAATTACAGATGTGTTTGCTACCATTAAAGCTTATATCTTGAATATACGGTCATACTTGCACTTTCTTAAATTTCGAGAAAACTGTGCATCTTAAAGGTAAAGTATAGAGGTTTTAACAACTTCAATGCACTCCGAGCGAGGATCCACACAGATATCACAATTTCTGTGATAATTTTCAAACTACTTGTGTATGCATTTATTAAAACACTAAACCAATCAGCAACCGGTACGAGTCCTAAATGTTCATACCGTTCTAAACCTAATGTCAAGTTGGAAGTTTGTTTTTTCGCTAATTTCTATTTTATTTCTCTTAGTTAATAACATCTTAATAATAATAATAATAATCCGAATGAAAAAAATTTTTTGCATAACGTGTCCGCTTTCATTTACACAAATTTCGAAACCGCGGCATTACTGAATCTGGAATGGGATTAAGATAGTTAATATCTAATAAATACAGAAGATCAGAATTTAATAATTTGTTAGAGGATTGAGTTCAATAAAAATTTTATTAAAAATTCTTTGATTATACGTGTGTGATAAAAAAGTAGCAAAATGTGTCTTAATATAGGATTATACTTCACTTCTTCATAGTTGCTATTGATCTTTCTCACACTGCTCCATATTTTTTCAACAAATCCTCAAATATTCACAGAGGACTTTAAAAAAAAAAAAAATTTTTTTTCAGAGGGTTTCTTTAAATAGTTAATGTATATAATGAAATAATGGATGATTTTTATTAAATTTGATTCATAATTATGTTCTCATAATTGTACGTATACTAATTCTATTATATTTTAAGATTCTTTAAAGAATTATTCTTTTTTTCCCTCAGGAAATTTAAATAATAGTCATTTAAGTACAAATATATTATATATTCTTTTAAGAATAAGAACAAAACGTTAAAAGAAATAAAATATAAAATCATTTCAAAAGACGCAAAAAATAAAAAAACATTTCTATCTACATACGTTGTAGAAATTATTTGTTATGACCAGCAATTAATGATGTGTTTTTGTTTCCATCTAAAACATCAATTCATTTCCATCCTAATATTATGGAAATAAATGCTTGATTAAAGTTATTCCCGGATGATGAACGGCTTTAACTTTGTAATATTTTAAATTTTTAACATTGTCATATATGTTTACTTTAATTATTACATTCTAATATTTAATTATTTTTAGTTTTGATAATTTCTTTGTTACTTTTCTGTTGATGAAATGTACTATAGAAATATTTTACATTTATTAACCAACATCTGTTGATATTTTAATTTCATATTCCTGTTATGCATTTTCCGTGATTATTTTTAAAAAAATATGTACATTATGTAATAATTAGCATTTTTTAATAATGAAATTTTTAAAAATGATCAATGTATATAAAATTCATTAGTTTTGTGCAATAATGATTTAACAAGGTTATGTGAGTAATTTATTTATCCGGTTATTTTTTTTTTATATTTTGAATCATATTTTGCAATAAATTGAAAGTGTGTTTAAATTTATTAAACTTAATACAAAATAACTGCTTGATAAATTTATCTGTTTTCTTTGAAGATTATTCTTTATTATACATTATTACAAAATTTTACATTTTTTGCAACACAATAAATATATTACAATAAATAGTTAAAGTAAATAAATAATTTTCTATTAATTTTTAGCATTTTCATGCTTAATATTAGTTGCTTTTTAAAAATTTTGCTTTTTTTAATTCATTATAACATTTTGCTCCAATTCTTGTAGTTTTCTTCTTTTTACTAGAACTTATTGTTATACTGTAAAAGTTAATAATCTTTATTATATTAAAATCTTTCTGCAATCTGCAATGATGCAAATCAGCAGTAATATAGAAAATAATCATTGCATTTTCTTTCCTGATATGCTTCATTAAATTTTATTTATTTATTTATTTTGTACATCTTTATAAAAAAATTTAATTGCATTTGCAATATTTTGAATAAATGTGTCTGTTTCCTTCTAATATTTCTTTATTTAAAGGCATGGCACAGTGTAGAGAATTAATTTTAACATTTTCAACATATTGGTATATGTTAATTATGAAATATTTAAATGATGTGTTTATTTCCTTTATAGTTTCATTTCAGTTTTTTATTCTATTTCTTGAAGAATAAAAACTTCTTTTAAAGTGTTTTTTTTCTAGGATTGAGTTTTTAATTTATATTAATATTTTTTATGCTATTTATGAATTTATATTTCTAATAAGGAAATTTTCTGCAATATATAATAAAATTGAAAAAAATAGCTATATACTAGTATATATAAAAATTCAGTTATTTAGTTTTATGTCTATATGATCCATCTATATGTCTGTCTACATAACTATCTATATACCATCTCTCTCTCTCTCTCTCTCACACACACACACACACACATATATATATATATATATATAGCACTAATAAAACACTAAATTGTTACTAATAAAGTATTACACTATTAAGACACCAAACTGCTTTCTGTTAAAATATGTAGATTGTCCTTTTCTAGTTTTAGTTGCTACACCACCACATTACGGTGCAACAACTGATTTATAATTTTTTGATACTCTTTTTTTTATTAAAAACTATCTATCTTCTATGCTTTGTTGATAGGCATTTTTCACGGTATATTGAATCCTTAAATAATCAAACAAATACATTTCACTTTCTATCCAGTGAAATACCCAGTATATGTTCTCCATGAGATTTTTATAATGCCAGAAATGTTTTGAGAAACCTTAACCTAGAAAACATTTTTCCTTATCCAAAAAATAAGAATAAAATGTTTTTTTAACGAAATATATTTCTGCAAATACATATAAATATATTATAATATATTTATTTTGATTTAATAATTGTTGTATAGAAAAGAAATTGAAGAATAGACAATAAATACTTAAACCATTTTAACTGAAATCATTTATTTAAACTTATTCAGTTATTTTAAAATTTGATTATAGTGAAAATCTCATAAAATAAAGTAAAAAACATTTTTCATTTGCTCATTTCAATTTGATGTTATTATAAAAAAAATAAAGCTAGATAATTAATTATGACTATGATACTTAATTATTAACAAAATATACTCATGTTAACGACTATCAATAACAAAGAATTGAAAATTACTCTTTTCTTTAAATAAATTTAATTAAACATAAATTCAAGCTTATTTATTTATCTTTGAAAATATAAGGAAAAATGGAAATCAATTACGCCTCAAAGTAAATTCAATGTCGTTCTAGAATAACTGATAAGCTTTATGTTAAGCAAAGAACAATTTGTGATATGGCATTTAAATATTCCACAAAAGTAAAGAACAAAGAAAATTGATTTTTACAGCTCAGAATTTGAAACGAAGGCTCTTAAACAAAATTTAAAAAATAGCTTTTTTTATTTTATTTCTTTTAGTTTGGTTATTGATATTGTGGAGTCAGATTTCAAGTCACTAAAAAGAAAAATAGAATTTAGAATATTTGAATATTTAGCAGGAAGAAATAAGCTGTGCTGCCATATTCTTCAAAAGAATAATAAAGAGAAAGATGTTTGATCATTTTATTTCTAGTATTTATGTAGGAAGTAATATTTTTTTTCAAAGTCTGTTAACAAGAAATATTATCGCCCAAGGTTAAATGTTTATTTAAATGGACGACGTTGAAGATGAAGGTAAAGTATTATTATTTCTTCTATTATTTGGTTTGTTTAATGAAATGAAATATTCTGCGGAATTCTGATTTGATTCTGCGTCGTCGTAATCAATTTACTGATGAATATTTACGTATTTTCTTTTTTGAGAATTTTGTTGGTTACAATTACGGGTAAAAATTATTAACCTTACCTTTATAATTCGCACAATATTTTAAATGTTCTAAAGTTTTCAAACCAAATAATTAAAATTTTTATTTTAAAATATTGCGGAGTATTTTTACGTAGCGAAAAAAGTTTGAAAATATTTCATATTATGTAAACAAAATAAAGTATCTTGAAAATCTTAGTATTGTCTTATATGAATGCTGAAATATTAACAATTTTAATAATAAAAGTACATTTTCACATTGGCAACTGTCAATGCCAGACTTTTGATGCTATGGTAACAAGCACAGCTACCTTGTAAGAAATTTTAGGTACGAATTTGATTGCGGCGTTGAATGAAGTCACTGATAGAAAAAAACATAAAAGGCGAACGTGCAGGCGTACAGCTTTGTCAATAAGGTTACTGTCGGTAAGATCTGTATTAAAATTTTACTATACACCAATTAAAAGGGAATTCGGGATGTCTAATTCCAAATGTCTTATCAGTCGCGCTTGTTACGTTACCTACAATGCAAACCACCGTTACCACTCAAAAAACGAGTTCATTTCTATGCGCTCATCCAACATTTACCTTCCAATTATCCAACATTTTCTCATTCTCGTGCAGGTCAATGCCTACTTATAGTTACATGGCGTAGTCCTGCACAATCAAGTTCTCCGAAGACTTTCACCTCTAAAACGTTACTTGAATGGAAAGGTCGTTTTGCTTCATGTTGAAAGTAACGAAATAAGTCCGTGAGATATGCGCTTTAAAGACATCTCGGTATAATCAGTCAATTGATTGTACGAAAGTTTAATAGATCTGCTGATTTAAAAAAAAATTATTCATATCAGTATTTCATCACGGGAATTTGATAACTGAATAGCGAAAGTTCTTATCTTTTTTTAAATACTGCAGTAATTTCATTTCTATAATTTGAATAATGTAAGCTAAAAACAATAAAATTTCCGATTGCTGTTTGTAGACCATTGCCTACAATATGAAGGCATTTTGAAGTTTCATAAAAAAATTAATTCTATAAAATACAACGTAAAAATACATTTTGCCAAGTGAAATTGACCAGACTTGCGCGAGAGGAACTGAAAGTCAAACTAATAATTAACTGTGATAATGATAAAGATTTTCAACCTATCTAGCTATTACGAAAATGGCAAATCGGAGAATTTGCCACTCTTTTTTTCCACCATAGTTGTTCATTACGTATTCTCCTATCCGATTCACACTATTTGGAATTTATAAAATTTTTTTTTTTAAACTGATGTCATCAAAAACATTCTTTAAAATTGAGAAATGTATTGTTAGATATCAAACAAATATAGAAACAAATCCGATTGGACGTTGATCATTTCTTGGAATCTAAAATTCATATAATCTTATCAGAATAATTAAAAAAAATATTAAATAAAATGCCGATTATTATTTAAATATACACTGAAGTGACAAAAGTTATGGGATACCTCTTAATATCGTGTCGGCCCTCCTTTCGCCCGGCGAAGTGCAGCAACTCGACGTGGCATGGACTCAACAAGTCGTTGGAAGTCTTCTGCAGGAATATTGAGCCATGCTGTCTCGATAGACGTCCATAATTGTGAAAGCGTTGATGGTGCAGGATTTTGGGCGCGAACAGACCTCTCGATGATGTCCCATAAATGTTCGATGGGATTCATGACGGGCAGTCTAGGTGGCCAGATCATTCATTGGAATTGTCCAGAATGTTCTTCAAACAAATCACGAACAGTTATGGCCCGGTGACATGGCGCATTGTCATCCATAAAAATCCCATCGTTGTTTGGGTACATGAAGTCCATGAATGGCTGCAAGTGATTTCCAAGTAGCTGAACATAAGCATTTCCAGTCAATGTTCGGTCCAGTCGCACCAGATGACCAAGTCCATGCCGTGAAAAAACAGCCCACACCATTACGGAGCCACCACCAGCTTGAACAGTGCCTTGCTGACAGTTTGGGTCCATGGCTTCGTGGGTTCTGCGCCACACTCGAAGGTCGGGCGAAATTTCATACGCTCGGCACACTCTTGACACAGTGGATCTGGGAATTCTGAATTCCCTAACGATTTCCGAAATGGCATGACCCATGCGTCTAGCTCCAACTAACATTCCGCGTTCAAAGTCTGTTAACTCCCGTCGTGCGGTCATCATCACGTCAAAACCTCTTCACATGAATAACTTGAACAGAAATGAAAGCTCTGCGAAAGCACTGCGCATTTATACCTGTTCTACGCGATGCTAATGCCATCTGAAAATTTGCATATTGCTATCCCATGACTTTTGTCACTTCAGTGTAGAGTGATAAAAACTATAAAGTAAACCTTAAATAAAATTGTAAATTAATATTTAATGCATAAAGGAACCTTTTTTTTGGAATATAAACAAAGGATCTTGATGCATTACAAACGCAAACCAATGTGGCATTTTTTTCTCTTTTCATACTAAAATACCTGCTATAATAATATAAGGTTGGCAAGCTAAAAAATTGTAATTAATAATATTGCCAAATTTAACAGCTTATTATTTGACATTGGCTTAATAATTTTTTTGTTGAAAAGTTACACATCTCTTCTGTTAAAGAAATATGAGCTCTAAAAACATTAAATGCCTTTTTTTTTAAAATTAGTTTTATTAAAAATGGAACGGTCTAAAATTCGCATTATTACGAAGTATGAGTTCTTACTTGTAACGATGACATCGCAGACAGCGCAAAATATTAATAGTGTATTTGGATCTAGTGTTACTATGCAGCAGACAGTATCAAATTGGTTCGCCAAACTCACAAATGAGTAACGACGTCGCCCAGAATCTAAGGTCAATAAGGACGAAATAAAGATCGCCGTTGAGTCTGACTCATTTCAGAGTCCTATGAATTATCTTCGAAGTTCGACGTTAGTAAACAAACTCATTAGCTTATTAACTCATTAAGTCATTTACACTTATTAACTCACTCAAACTTATTAACTGGTTTAGCTTAAATCGGTAAAGTGAAAAAGTTGTATAAGTGTGTCCCATATGAATTGAAGGAAAAAGAGAAACAAAAAGGTTTGGTAGCTTGTTTGATGTTGCTTTATCCTCACAGATCTGATCCATTTTTTAATAGAATTGTCACTTGTGATGAGAAATGGATCGAATATTGCAATCGCAAACGTTCAGCAGAATAGTCGGTCAAAGACTTATTAAGATAAAACTTAATATTCAGCAAAAAATGTCAATGGTGAGTATTTGGTGCTACAGCACAGATACGATCCATTATGATTTCATGAAACCTTCTTATTCTATCACACAAGAAATATATTGTAACCAACTGGACAAAATGATGCAAAAACTTAAAGAATTGTCGGACAAGGATGAATTACCAAAACACACTCCAAAGCGTCATATTCCTTAAAAGAAGCAGATGAGGATAGTTTGGTGGTCTACCACAGGTGTGATCCATTAGGATTTCATGAAACATGGCTCATTCGAACACCGTAAAAATATACTGCAACCAACTGGACGAAATGATGCAAAAGCAAATAAAAACAGCCTAGATTCTTCAACAGATCTGCTCCTATTTTATTGCATGATAAAGCTAAACCCCACACTGCACAAATGATTGACGCAAAACTACAAGAATTGGAGTAGGAACTTCAACATCATCCATACTCACCAAACTGTCCCGCCGCTTCTTCCGCATTTTGGACAACTTTTTAATAGAAAAACAATTTAGTTCCGATAATGTTACAAAACTGGCCTTCCACGAATCCATTGATTCTTGCCAGGCAGGGGTTTATATCACTGGCCTAAACAACCTATCACTTAAATGGCAAAAGTATATAGACAATTTGAGTGCATACTTTGATGAAGAAGATAATTCCTTGCATTTTTTACATGGGGTAATACCTCACACCAGACACGCGAAATTACTCGGAATAGAAATTATTAATTCAACAGATCTTGCATCAATTGAAAATGGGTAAATTAACGTTAAAATTGCCCTATTATAATTAAAAACAAATGGTATGATAATATTTACAGATGAAAATTTTTATAAATGTAGGCATATCTTAAAAGGGAAAGAGACGAAATTTTAAGGAAAATCTCATTTCCTCTCAGGTCCCAGAACGTTATAACAGAGACGAGAAACAAGAAGATTGGGAGGCTAAATTTAATATATATTCCTTCCATGTTATAGACAGGCGGTTGAAATTTTAACTAATAAAAAAACGGTTAATTTTTTATTTCAATAAAATGAATAATAATTTAAAGTACAAGTTTTACTATATATCGGTTTTTCACAGTTGTTGAAATTTTTTTTTCTTTCTAATACAGCTGGCAAATACTTAGACAGCTTGGTCTTGGATGTCTTAAGGAAAGCGCTGCACAGACATTACTCACTTTGCATTACCCAGAGGACGCGTGTAACTCTTATCGTATTGAAGATAAGCCACGGACACGGAGTAACAATGCTCCTGCAACGCTCTACAATCCTATTAGACCGGGACCTACAGTTTAAAGTGGATTCCGAACCACTACAAACATCCATGGCACCGCCGGGACTAGAACCCGAAACCTATGGTACCGAGCGCTAGAGCGCTAGCCACTCGGCCATTCAGGCCCCTTGAACACTTTTATTGATTATAGATTATTTAAATCTTTATTCATTGGAATAATCAATTTAATAATGATTATTTCTTTCCAAAGAATTAAATGGGTTATAAATATATAAATTTTGATGTTGAAATATATAAATTTGTTGACAGAACGAAATCTCTATCCGTAACAAAAAATATATCAGAAAAACAAAATTCTATAAAGAAAATAAATTTTTAATCCAAAAAAAAATTTTTTTTTTTAAATATATTTCTCCCAATTTAAAACATAATTTAAAATTCTACTTTATGTCTAGAAATAGGTATTATGAATATATATATTTTTGATAAATTACAGCTATAATAACCTACTGAAATATAACAGACATTTATTTAACTTGGTCATTACACTTTATCTGAATTACGTAAATTTTTGATATAAATGCAAATATTCGCGCAAAGTATTATTTCTACCCAACAATATATATTTGGATTTCTGTGTGGTATATTTTTTAGACGATGTGCTTTATATTTCATAATAATAATAGAAAAACACATTTGTGAGAATAGTTTTGCTGATAAAACCCGAACCTTTTGTAGATGAAAGAAAAGTAAAATATTGTGTGCTCTAATGTTTCAACGCAATATTTTTATACTATACATCATTATTATGCAAATATATATAGACAGACACATATATTCGTGCATAAATTATAGAAAGCAAGAATTCTAAACAGCTAAAGAAATAATACTTTTTCTTATAAAAATAATGCTTCTAAACCAAAATTTTGAAATGAACAATGTATTTAGTATCAGATGTTAAATTAAAGAAAGAAAATGTACTGAATATTTCATGATGTACTTATATTATTACATATAAATAACAAACGTAATGCGTTCTTAATGTGCCCATTGTTGGCTGTAATTCATATCTGTATTTGGGTTAGAACATTTTGTTAAATGCACTGCAATATTTTAAGTATTATGCTCTTACATACAAAGATAAACCGGTTTCACATATAATTAATATTCCGGGATGGCAAGCTGTATTTTTTTTTCTTTTTAGAAACTCTACGAGATGAAATTCTGTGTTGTTAGATCAGGAGATCTCGTAGGCCACTTTATATGAACATCATAATTGGAGAAATTTTGTCGAAATTTCCCAATGGAAAGTCATTGTAATTACACAGAATGTGAATGGACTAAAACAAGCCATTTTTTAACTGTGCTTCGCAAAAGCTTCAAACATTTTTGTGTTCAATAGGTGCCATCGTACCAAAGCACTGATAGCATGAGGCGATCGTTTCAAATTACGAACGAGATGAATACAATAGATCTCAATTTAATTTTGAAACTGTACTTTTGGGATGATATTAGTTACACATTGTTTTAAACATGGTTGAATATCGTGAGTTTTGTATTTCAAGGATTCTAAATAAGTTTTATACATATATTCATTGATTAAGTTGTATACTTTTGTAACTTTTTTTTTTTTTGCTTTTTTTATAGTTTTCAAGGTAAAACTGTGTACTTCCAAACTTCACTACAATATGTGCTGCAATTTATCCCAGATAACAGGACAGGATTCCTTTACTATTATTAGACATTACCGGAGATGCCTGATGGTCTAGAGACCAGCGCTAGGCGCTCGGTTCGAGTCCCGACAGTGCCATAGTATAGTGTAGTTTTAGGCATGGTATAGTTTTATATGTTTTTGTCGTAGTTCGGAATCTTCTTTAAACCGTAGGTCCCGGTCTAATATGACTGCAGAGTCTTGAGCTGACACCCCAAACCCATAAAAACCCAACATCTCCAGTCTCGAAATCTTGAAGTAGGTAAACGGTTTGCCCACCATTGCGTTGTTGAATCAATAAAGAAGACATTATCTCTACAATTAAATTTACGAGATCAATCTTTTTATGCGTTACTCATTTAATTAGTTCTCAAATCTGGACATAGTTTTAGATGTTGAACACTATGTTCTACGACTCGGCAATGAATTGTGAATGGGGCAAGCAATGAACAGAATGAATATTAAAAGATAGCATGAGAAATTCTAAGTTAAATTCAACTCTAGACCCAGGGTCCTTACATTTAGAGGTACAAACCGTGATAAAATATGGACTACTAAATTTCGCATAGAATTTAAAATTTTACTTCCATAAAATTGTCATTACTTTTTGAAAAAATAGCACTTACCAACTAAGTTCCTCTGAGTCGTTCTTTGTACCTTGAACGAGGGAAATATTATATTTATTTCAAAATGAGAAATATTTATTATTTATATAAATATTTATTATATATATATATATTTATTATTTATATAAATATTTATTATATAAATATATATTTATTATGTTATAGAAATATTTATTATATTATAGAAATATTTATTATTCTGCTCTAAAATATTATACACAACTATTGTTATAATTATGGACTATTTGTGATATATCACTGAGATATTCAAACATTTACTTCCATTTTACTAAAGCCAAAATTACTCAAAGTAACATTTTCATACAGAGACAGGATTAAATTTTCACACGTAACACAAATTGCGGTAGTACAACAAGATTATTTCGAAAGTTTTATTGGAATTATGATTTATGCGCCTTCTTTAAATGCATCCAAACAAACTTCTTCTAATTATGGACTATTTGTGATAGATCACTGAGATATTCAAACATTTACTTCCATTTTACGAAAGCCAAAATTACTCAAAGTAACTTTTTCATACAGAGACAGGATTAAATTTTCACACGTAACACAAATTGCGGTAGTACAACAAGATTATTTCGAAAGTTTTATTGGAATTATGATTTATGCGCCTTCTTTAAATGCATCCAAACAAACTTCTTCTAATTATGGACTATTTGTGATAGATCACTGAGATATTCAAACATTTACTTCCATTTTATTTAAAGCCAAAATTACTCAAAGTAACTTTTTCATACAGAGACAGGATTAAATTTTCACACGTAACACAAATTGCGGTAGTACAACAAGATTATTTTTGAAAGTTTTATTGGAATTATGATTTATGCGCCGTCTTTAAATGCATCCAAACAAACTTCTTCTAATTATGGACTATTTGTGATATATCACTGAGATATTCAAACATTTACTTCCATTTTACGAAAGCCAAAATTACTCAAAGTAACTTTTTCATACAGAGACAGGATTAAATTTTCACACGTAACCCAAATTGCGGTAGTACAACAAGATTATTTCGAAAGTTTTATTGGAATTATGATTTATGCGCCTTCTTTAAATGCATCCAAACAAACTTCTTCGAAGTCTGCTTTGAAAATATTACTTAATATTCAACTAAACGCAGAGAGCAGCAGCTTCAGAAAAGCACAATTTATTTATTTCCAGGTTTTCCCTTTTATTTGGCTCTTTACGTTCCCGGAAAAGGTAGTCGGTTTGTCAGAAATCCCGGACAGAAACCGGAGTCTCTCAGGCTTTATGGTCGCATAAAATTCGAATGCAGGAAATAGAATTCGAATACACCCTCCAGGATTTAAATCTCTCCTTTTTATGTGTTTTTTAGCTAAACACCGATGGTAAAATATGTAAATTACTTTCCTATAAAGTGGAGTACATGTTTTTTTTTGCCATGCATGCATACAAGTCGTACTGATCATATATAAAAATGAAAAAGTATAGCATAGTACAGTGGTTGGTAAAAATTCGGAATCACTTTTGTTTTTGCCATAATGCCGTAATTTATTTATTATTTTTAATTTTTTTCGTTTACAATTTGTAGGAAAGTTATTATTTTTTTCTTTTAAAGTAATACTAACTTATGACATTTTTTTCATGTGTCAAATTTGAAAATTGAATTAAGGTTTTGTTAATGTTATTGCTCTAAATCTCTCTAATAAAACTCCAACTCATCAATTTCGCATTTTTAGACCATTCTAACATATTAAAACTAATCAAATTCTATTTTAACTCACGAATGAGATAATATCTAGCTCTCCGGCACTATGGTCCATGTTGGACCATGGCCGTCTACTAACTGGCAGATTCCGAAAGAGGTGACATTTCCTTTTTACAGGATAGGATTGTCAGCCGTACGTCCAACAATAATATTAGACCGAAATCCATTGTTTAAAGTGTATTCCGAACTATTGCAAATATCCATGACACAGTCGGGACTCGAACATGAAAACTGTGGAACAAATGAGATTATAACATGGTTAGTAAATATCTCGAATTGGTCTGTCGCACTACGGGCATTTTGTGCATATTTAGGCTAAATGGACCGGGACCTACAGTTTAACGTGGAGTCCGTACCACTTACAAACATGCATGCCACCACCAGGATTCGAACCTGAATTATGCTGTACCAATGATAAGAGAGCTAACCAATTGACTATCAGTCCACAAATATTTCAAAGAAATGTACTTTTTGCAATACTGTGTCGTACTCTTTATCATTATTCTTATGATGAAGTTAAAATATGAGTTAGGTGAAGTTGAGTTTTCATCAAAGTTATTTTTTTATGAAGTTAAGTTGTATTACAATATAGTAGAGATAAAAATAACATATCCTATATTTAATAACATAACATACCATAATAACATATACTTAATAACATACTAATATAACATATCCTATACTTAAATCAAATAGTTGAAATCATCTATAGCACCGCCAGGTTTCGAATCTGAAGTCTGCTGCGGTTGTGCGTAGGACTGACAACCCTACCCTGTAAAAAGAAAAAAACATCTCCTGTTTCGAAATCTGCCAGTAGACAGACGGCCTTGGCCCATCAGAGGCCATTGATGATAATGATGATTTATGTTATATATTTATATTAGTTTTACACAATTTCTTAAAGACAAAAATACAAACACATACATATAGCGTATTGTATTTCCTTTGGCTGACATAGGTAGAGATGAGAATGTATAAATCCTCGTTCTTTTAAGGGGGATCGTTTTTAAAATTGTAGCGATACATAGTGGCTACAGTACAGGAAGCTCTCTTGGTGCATCCTTCGTAATGTTGAATCTGTTTGAGTCTCTGTCCTACTGGCAAATAACATTTGAAGGAGCCTGATTGCCGAGTGACTAAGACTCTGGCTCTCGGGCCACAAGCTTAAGATTCAAGCCCCTGCGGTGCCATGGATGTTTGTAGTGATTCGGAATCCACTTTAAAATGTAGGTCCCGGTATAATAAGCTTTAATATAACTTTTAATAATAATATAACTTTTTCTTATTCCTTATAAATATTAAATTCATTCTCTATTTGTCCGAGAAATATTTCCAGAATAGAAGCTCTTTTGATGTTTAATAAGATTTATTATTATTATTATTGTTTTTATTTTGCTTTGCAGAAGTAACGAATTTATTTATATTATCCATTTTTTATAACAATATCGTTTGCTGAATTATATATGAGAAAAACCAATTTGTTGTCGCCAAGCTATTAAAGCTTCAATATTTTCAAGTTAAATTTTTGTAAATGTGTGTAAGATGAAAGTTTTCATTCTTGCATAATTATTTATAGTTTTCCTCACTGCGCACTAGAGCTTCTCTTCGGACTTTACGTTATGTGGGATATTTAAACTAACAGAAATATTCTATTTGTCATTGAACTGAAGGCTTGAACTATTCTTGAACTGAAGGCAATACAACTGTAAATTAATTTTTTAAATATGTAACTATATTTTTATTACTATTAAAAACAGTAAAATAAATTAAAAATGCAATTAATTTTTTTCAGGAAAATTTAACATCATTTAATATTTAATATAAAAATGAACGAACAACATTTAATATTTAATATTAAATACCTTTACTTTTAATATTAAATACCTTTACAATGAAAGTTTAAATAGTTTGAACGTTTATAGTGAATATTGTGCTCATATAAGCCAAAGGGCTTTTCATTTAAACTTTCATTGTATTGATAGAAAGAGGCATACCATACGTTAAGACTGATGTCTTCTGACATTTACAAGCAGTTTATTGGATCGCAGAAAATTTTCTGCCGTCCCATGATCCCTGTTTAAACGTCACGATGTGGCACATTACCAATATCAATGCAATTGAACCAATTCCAAATCCACAGTTTGTAATAATACTATAAGTATTTCTAGTAACAAATACTTTAAGTATTTCTTTTTATTATTTATTATTTTTTTATTTATTATATACGCATTTCTACAAAAATATATTTTAATTGGCTGCAAATACTAATTTTATTATATATTTTTATAACATTATTCAATCGAATTAACTAATCAGCTTCATTCTTATTAATTCATTTTATAACATATATTACTATCACAAAAATTTTTTAAAAATAATTATTATTTCATAACAATTATAAAATTTATTCGCTAAAGATGATCTTCCATGTTGTGCATGCAACTGCAAGTACTTTAAACATGGAATACTAGCTTTAATTAGTTATAAATATCAAATAAATTGTGGAGGGATAAATTCGAGAAATTAAATTTTAATCAACACCAGCTTCCGTTTTACGCATCATGAGTAGGAAAACAATTTTGAATTAAAATTATTTAATTTTCCTTAAAAGCCTTTCGTAATTAAATGCACACCCGTTGTTAAACTTGAATAACAATCCCACACAGAGATGTTAGATAATTAAACATGATAAGCTCGAGAGGTAATTAGAGATTAAACAAACATCGTAAATGAAAAGATTTAGAATCATTTTGCAAAATTTAAAAATTAATTAAACTAAATTAACCGGCACTTTGCACAGTGTTAAAGTATACAATTTAAATGAATGAGGTTTCAAGTTCAAATCCATTGAGGACGTTCAGATACAATAGCAATTTTGACATTGTGTGTTAGAATCGCCCACGAACTGTCGGATTACTTGACAGCAATCAGCCCTAAAAGTTCTTTCATTATCGCCAATTGGCGATTTTTGTATTGGATGTATATATTATCGCCAATTGGCGATAATATGTACGCCCAATAAAAAAATTGAAAGAAATACTTATCGTTCTTAAAACGTTAAGTTTTTTAGAAAATTTTGTTAAAAATCTGTTTTAAAAATTCATTATGATTTCTTTTTTAGAAAAGAAATCAGAATTGCAGAATTGAACCTTATTGTATAAAGCGGAAATAATAAAGTTACCGCTAAAAGTTAAAAACAAAGAAATGCCTTTACTACGCAACATAAAAGGCCGCCCATACACATGCATATAAAGTAACACCTTACAGAAAATATATGCATTTAAAAAAAAAAAATAGTAGTGCAATAATGATAGTTGTTCTGTGTAACTTAATAGTAGTGCTTCTATTAAGTTACACAGAATTATTATTATAAGTACTTCTATTACGTTACACAGTTAATTGTGTGTAACTTAGTAGTTACTTCTGTGTAACTTAATAGTAGCTTTATTTATTTTTGTATCAAATCATACAAAAATAAATAAAGCTAGTTTTATAAGACATTATTTAAAATATAAATATACAAATACAAGTAGAAGAATATTCAAAGTCAAATATATTTAAAAGTAGTTATAAAGTAGTCAAATATTTTTTATTTGTTTTTATTTAATCTTATTATCAGGAATCTTACTGCTTTTTAAATTTGTTTACTGTTTTTTTTGTTCTTGTTGTTGGAAAGTTACACATCTCGCCTTTTTAAAGATACCATTATAAGGTCTAAAAATATTAAAGTGTTTTTTTTTGAAAATGAAACAGTTGGAAATTCACACTATTTTGAAATATGAATTCTTAAGTAGAACTACGGCATCGCTGACAGCGAGAAATATTAATGGTGTATTTAACTCTAGTGTTACTACTCAGCAGACAGTATCAAATTGGCTAGCCAAACACACAAATGAGCCACGCGATCGCCCAGAATCTAAGGTGAATAATGACGAACTAAAGGTCACTTTGAGTATGACTCATCTCAGAGTGCTTAAGAATTATCGTAGAGGTTTGGCATTAGTAAATAAACAATATTAATTCATTTACCTCAAATAGGTAAAGTGAAAAAGTTGGATAAGTGGGTTCCACTTGAACTGAATGAAAAAGAGAAACAAAACCGTTTGGAACTTGCTTGGATGGATCGGTGAGATATGAATCCAACATGACAATCGCAAACGTTCGGCACAGTGGTTGGACAAGAATGAATCACCAAAACAAGCTTCAAGTTTATCAAAAGAAGCTGATGGTGAGTGTTTGGTGGTCTAGCGCAAGAGTGTTTCATTATGATTTCATGAAACCTGATTCATTCGATCTCAGCAGAAATATACTGCAACCAACTGGACGCAATGATGCAAAATCATAAAGAAAAACAGCTCAGATTGTTCAACAGATCGACTCCTAAGTTATTGAATGACAACTCTAGATCACATACTGCTCAAATGACTGAGGCAAAATTACAGGAATTGGAAATTCTTCATCATACCATACTCACCTCCCACCTTCTTCTGCAATTTGGACAACTTTTTCATAGGAAAATAATTTAATCCGTACAATGCTGTAAAACTGGTCTTCCATTAATGAATCGATTCTCGCCAGGCAGGGTTTTATAACACCAGTCTGAACAATCTGTTGCTTAAATTGTGTATAAACAATAGGGGTGCATACTTTGATGAATAAGGTAACTCCTTATATTTGTAAGTTATCAATCAACTTTGCCTTATTATCTACAAATTTCTATCTCGACGACATAATATATAGTAATTAACTGCTAGTTTTTTTTTTTCTTTTTTATATGGGGTAATACCTCACACCTGACAGACGGAATTACGCGGAATAGAAATTATTAATTCAACAGATCTTGCATCAAGTGAAAATGGATAAATTAACATAAAAATTGCTCTACTCTAAAAACAAAAGGTGTCAATAGTTAGATATGAAAATATTTATTAATGCTTATAAAAGTATGCAGATCTAAAAAAGCAAAGTGATGAGATTTTAAGCCTGCCTCTGTAACTTTCAGGTCACAGAATATTCTAATAATGACGAGAAATAAGAAGATTGACGTGCTTAATTTAACACAAATTCCTTCCATACTATAGGGAGATAGTTAAAAGATATAGCTACTTTTAACCACTAAAAAACAATTTTTTAAACTAGGTTTTTAACTTTACTAAATAGAACAAAATCGCTATACATAACTTAAAATAATTCAGAAAATAAAAATTTACATTTTTAACTTGCTAAATAAAAAGAAATCTATATCCATAACCTAAAGAAAATAATTCCATAATATAATGTCTAAATTTTCCCCAAAAATTTTTAAAAAATAATATATTCCCACTATTTTAAAACATAATTTAAAGTACTACTTTATTTCTAGAAATTGGTATTAGGAATACATATATTTTTGATAAATTACAGCTATAATAATCTACTGAAATATAACAGACATTTATTTAACTTGGTCATTACACTTTATCTGAATGACGCAAATTTTTGATATAAAAGCAAATATTCAAGCAAAGTATTATTTCTACCCAACAAAACTATATATTTGAAGTTATGCATGATATATTTTTGAGACGATGTGCTTTATATATCATAATAATATAAAAACACATTTGTGAGAAGAGTTTTACTGATAAAACCCGAACCTTTTTGGAAATAAAAGAAAAGTAAAATATTGTGTGCTCTAATGTTTCAACGGAATATTTTTATACTATATATCATTATTATATATAGATAGATACATATATTCGTGTATAAATTATAGAATCAAGAATTCTAAAGAGCTAAAGAAATAATACTTTTTCTTATAAAAATAATGCTTCTAAACCTAAATTTTGAAATGAACAATATATTTAGTATCAGATGTTAAATACAAGAAAGAAAATGTACAGAATATTTTATGATGTACTTATATTATTACATATAAATAACAAACGTAATGTGTTCTTAATGTGTGTAATTCACATCTGTATTTGGATTAGAACATTTTGTTAAATGCACTGCAATATTTTAAGTATTATGCTCTTACATACAGAGATAAACCGCTTTCACATATAATTAATATTCCGTGATGGTAAGCTGTATTTTTTGTTCTTTTTAGAAACTCTACGAGAAGAAATTCTGTGTTGTTAGATCAGGAGATCTCGTAGACCACTTTATATGAACATCGTAATTGGAGAAATTTTGTCGAAATTTCCCAATGGAAAGTCATTGTGATGAATGTGAATGGAAAGAATGTGAATGGACTAAAACAAGCCATTTTTTAACTATGCTTCGCAAAAGCTTCAAACATTTTTGTATTGCTATAGGTGCCATCGATATCATGATATCATGAGGCGATCATGCCGCACTGATATCATGAGGCGATCGTTTCAAATTACGAACGAGATGAATACAATCATCAAAGATATCGATTTAGTTTTGAAACTGTACTTTTGGGATGATATTAGTTACACTGAGTTTTGAACATGGTTGAATATCGTGGGATTTGTATTTCAAGGATTCTAAATAAGTTTTATATATATATTAATTGATTAAGTTGTATACTTTTGTAAGCTTTTTTTTTTTTTTTTTTTTTTTTGCTTTTTTAATAGTTTTCTAGGTAAACCTGTGAAGTACTTCCAAACTTCACTACAATATGTGCTGCAATTTATCTCAGATAGGAGGGCAGGATTACTTTACTATTATTAGACATTACCTGAGATGCCTTATGGTCTAGAGACTAGCGCTAGGCACACGGTTCGAGTCCCGACAGTGCCATAGTATAGTGTAGTTTTAGGCATGGTATAGTTTTATATGTTTTTGTTGTGGTTCGGAATCTTCTTTAAGCCGTACGGTCTAATATGACTGCAGAGTGTTGAGCTGACACCCCAAACCCATAAAAGCAAAACATCTCCAGTCTCGAAATATTGAAGTAGGTAAATGGTTTGCCCACCATTGCGTTGTTCAGCCAATAAAGAAGACATTATCTCTACAAATATCAATCTTTTTTATGCGTTACTCATTTAATTAGTTCTCAAATCTGGACACAGTTTTAGATGTTGAACACTATGTTCTACGACTCGGCAATGAATGGTGAATGGGGCAAGCAATGAACAGAATGAATATTAAAAGTTAGCAGGAGAGATTCTATGTTAAAATCAACTCTAGGCCCATGATCCCTATTTTTAAAATACAAAACGTGATAAAATATGGATTACTAAATTTCGCATAGAATTTAAAATCTTACTCCCTTAAAATTGTCGTTAATGTTTGAAAAAAAAACACTTACCAACTAAGTTCCTCTGAGTCGTTCTTTGTACCTTGAAGGAGGGAAATATTATATTTATTTCACAATGAGAAATATTTATTCTTTATAGAAATATTTATTCTTTATAGAAATATTTATTATATAAATATGTATTATATATATATTTATTATATTATAGAAATATTTATTATTCTGCTCTAAAATATTATACACAGCTATTGTTATAATTATGGACTATTTGTGGTATATCACTCAGATATTCAAACATTTACTTCCATTTTACTAAAGCCAAAATTACTCAAAGTAACTTTTTCATACTGAGAGAGGATTAAAATTTCACACGTAAACATAAATTGCTATAGTACAACAAGCTTATTTCGAAAGTATTATTAGAATTATGATTTATACGCCTTATTTAAATGCATACAAACAAACTTCCTCCGGGTCTGCTTTCAAAATATTACTTAATATTCAACTAAGCGCAGAGAGCACCAGCTTCAGAAAAGCACAATTGATTTATTTCCAGGTTTTCCCTTTTATTTGGGTCCTTACGTTCCCGGAAAAGGTAGTCGGTTTGTCAGAAATCCCGGTCAGAAACCGGAGTCTCTCAGGATTTATGGACTCATAAAATTCGAATGCAGGAAATAGAATTCGAATACACCCTCCAGGATTTAAAGCTCTCCTTTTTATGCGTTCTTTAGCTAAACACCGATGGTAAAATATGTAAATTACGCTCCTATAAAGTGGAAATACATATTTGCTTTTTTTGCCATGCATGCGTACAATTCGTATTGATCATATATAAAAATGCAAAAGTAAAATATAGTACAGCGGTTTGTTAAAAATTCGGAATCACTTTTTTGTTTGTCATAACATCATAATTTATTTATTTTTCCTTTTTTTATAATTTGTAGGAAAGTTAGTATTACTTTAAAAGAAAAAAATAATAACTTATTGCATTTTTTTTCAGTCGTCAACTTTGAAAATAAAATTAAGGTTTGGTCAATCTATAAATCTCTTTACTGAAACTTCAACTTTACATTTTTAGACAATTTTAACATATATTTAAACTAACCACATTCATCTTAATTCAATAATTAGATAGTAACACGGTTAATAAATATTTCAGAGAAATATATTTTTTTCAATAATGTGTTGTGCTTTATATAATTATCCTTCTGATAAAGTTATTTATTGTAATATAGTATAAATATCAATAACGTATTATCTCATATTTAAATTAAATAATTGTAATCTTCAAAATATTTCACACATATTAATATACACTGCAAACATATTATTAAATTTTAATATTGAATAAACTTCATGGAATTCAATTGATGTAAAGCAGAACTCTATAAATAGAATAATAACTACTTTCTAGATGAATAATAAACCACTCTATGTATAGAATAAAAACTATTTTATGAACGAATCTATGTATAGAATACAAAAACGAATATCAAATGTAATAAAAGGAAACTGATTTGTAATAAAAGGAAACTGATTTAAAAACATATACATTGAATCATTTATACGAATAAAATTGGTAAATTATTCATAAATGGCATTTCAATGAGTTGTAGTAAAGTGTACTTTAATTTTGAATATTTCACGAGTAGCGTAGTTGAAAAACATTTAAAAATAATTCGCTGTTTTTTATTTAGTATTCATAACAAAACAAAAAAAACATATGGCACAAATTTGTTTTTAACAAATCTTATCTCTAAAGTGTTTAAATAAGTATGTGCTTAAAAATAGCATCATTTTATATTTCTATAATGTTATTTATCAGGTTGTGAAATAGAAATCCGTTATACGTGAACTTCAAGACTTTATTTAACATGTTTCGTATTATTAATTTTGTTCAAATATATACCGTTTGTTGTACAATTTGTTGTCATTTTAAAGATAACTTCATAATGCCTTTCTCATAGAAGTCTTGGCCTTTATTGACGAAATACTCTAGTAATCGATTTAAGAAAGTACCAATAAGGAAGTTTTGCAATGTAAGAAAAACATGTGCTTAGCATGTTATGCATGTGCATAGCATGTGCTTAGCATATATTAGCTTAACATGTGCTTAATAGCTTAGTGCCAGGTACGGACTATATGATAGATGCATCAAAACCTCCTAACTAAGCTCCCGATGTTTCTGGAGCGCCATTATAGACATGTGGCCTGGAATTGTCCTAATGGAACACAACACCTCTGAGGATGGCCAACTCTGGCCATTTCTGGTCAGTTTCTACCTTTAAGCGGTCCAGTTGTCGAATTTAGTGTTTGGCGATATGGAAACAAATTCGTAATAAATTATTCCTTTCTAGACCTGCCAAATGCATAGCAGAATCTTACTGCCGTTAATCCTGGTTTGGCCACAGTTTGAGCTGCAACGCCGCTCTTTGACCAGGACCATTTTCGCACAATGTTATCGTATGTGACCCATTTCTCTTCACCAGGTACCATCAGTTTAAGAAATGGGTGGAATTCATGCCGTTTGGCCAACACTTCGCAAAAGGAAATTCTATTCATCACGAATTTTTGTGTAAATTAATGTGGCTTCCCAACAACAACAAGCTTCTTTTTTGAATTCGGCTTTGTGCAAATGTTTAAAACTGTTTTATTGTCTATCTTTAGCTCCTGGGTGATAACATAAAACTAAACATAAAGACATTAAAATTATTCTCTAAAGAATATCTTCTATATTTTGCAAGCATCTGCAAGTATTTTAAGCACGAAGTATTCGCTTTAATTAGTTATAAATATCAAATAAATTGTGGAGGCATAAATTCCAGAAATTAAGTTTTAATCAACACCAGCTTCCGTTTTACGCATCGTGGGTGGGAAAATAATTTGGATTAAAATTAATTAATTTTCCTTAAAAGCCTTTCGTAATTAAATGCACACATCCCGTTGTTAAAGTTTAATAACAATCCCACACAGAAATGCTAGGCAATTAAACATGATAAGCTGGTGAGGTAATTAGAGATTAAACAAACATTGTATCTTTGTATCTGAAAGAATTTTGAATCATTTTGCAAAATTTAAAAATCAATTAAACTGAATTATCCGATTCTCGGCACAGTGTTAAAGTATACAATTATAACATGAAGGAGGTCTCAAGTTCAAATCCATTCAGGACGTTCAGAAACAATAGCAAAATTTAATACATTTTAATGGTTAATTTAAAAAAGATCGAACAGTATTTGACATTTTGAAAAGCCCTTTGGCTTATACGAGCACAATGTTCATTATAAACGTTCAAACTATTTAAACTTTCATTGCAGTGATAGAAAGAGACATACCATAGGCTAAGACTGATGTATTCTGACATTTACAAACAGATTATTGGATCACAGAAAGATTTTCTGCCGTCCCATGATCCCTGTTTAAACATCATAGTGTGGCACATTACCAATATCAATGCAGTTGACCCAATTCCAAATCCACAGTTTGTTATAATAATATACTAGTAACAAATACTTTAAGTATTTCTATTTATTATATAAGCATTTCTACAAAAAGTTATTTTAATTGGCTGAAAATACTAAATTCATTATATATTTATTATAACATTATTCAATAGAATAAACTGTTATTAATTAATTTTTATAACATGTATTACTATCAAAAAATAATTAAAAAAATATTTATTATGCCCTAATAATTATAAAATTTATTCACTAAAGATTATCTTCCATATTGTGCATGCATAAGTATTTTAAACACTGAGTATTCGCTTTAATTAGTTATAAATATCAAATAAATTGTGGAGGGATGAATTGGAGAAATTAAATTTTAATCAACAACCGCTTAATTTCACGCATTGTGAGTGTGGAAATAATTTGGATTAAAATTAATTAATTTCCCTTAAAAGCCTTTCGTAATGAAATGCACACATCCCGTTGTTAAAGTTTAATAACAATCCCACACAGAAATGTTAGGTAATTAAATATGATAAGCTCGAGAGGTAATTAGGGATTAAACAAACATCGTAATTGAAAGGATTTTGAATCATTTTGCAAAATTTAAAAATCAATTAAACTGAATTATCCGACGCGTTGCATAGTCTTAAAGTATACAATGAACATGAAGCCGGTTTCAAATTCAAATCCATTGAGGACGTTCAGATACAATAGAAATTTTGACATTGTATGTTAGCATCGCACACCAATTGTCGGATTACTTGGTGGAAGCGCTACTTGGCAGAAATTTACCCTAAAAGTTCTTTCATTATCGCAAATTGGCGATTTTTTTTATTGGATGTTTCGCTAGTTGGCTAAAAATATGTATATGCAATAAAAGAAATTGAAAAAAATATCTATCTTTCTTAAAACATTAACATTTTTAGAAAATTCATTAAAAATATGTTTTAAAAATCCATTATGATTTCTCTTTTAGAAAAGAAATTAGAATAGCAAAATTGCACCTCATTGTATAAAATGGAAATAATAAAGTTAATAATAATACTTAGAAAAGCAGAATTACTTTTGCGACAAACATAAAATTGCCGCCCATACGAGCTAAAACAAATAAAACTTATATACGGTTAACACATTATAGAAAGTATAATTTTTTTATATATAGTGGTGCAAAAATAATAAAGTTTTATTACTCGTATGTTATATACAAGTTTCTTTGTATCTTAATATGAATTGACACAAAAATAAATAAAGCTAATTTTAAAGAAAGTAATTTAAAATATAAATATACAAATACAAGAAGTAACCAAATAACTTTTTATTTGTTTTATTTTATATTATTTTATATAGAAGTCTAACTGTTTTTCAAAATTTAATTATGAAATTTCGGTTCAAATGAAAGAAATAAAATTTGGCATAAATATTAATTATAGTGTTACTTAACCTAAAGTAAACTTAGTTATTTTCATTAATCCTATGCCACAATATATTTCTTTCTGACATTCTTTTACACAGCCCAACTGAATTTCTTTTCTCTTATATAATTAAGAATAACATGAATTTATTATGTTTGGATTTTGTTGTTGAAAACTGTATTAAATTCTTATGCTTTTAAATAAGTTAGCTGAAGATCAGACGCATAAATATACATTTTGATTTCTTGTAGTGGTATAATTTAGTTTTTCTAGATGCTTGTATAAATTATACTTTTCAATTTTATTTTTTTCATGAATTTAACTTTAATTTTTTTTAATCAAAATTCAATGTCTATTTTTTTTATTCGTCTTGTGTTTAATTTCTAATAAAAGTAAACTACTGCTTTTTTTTTCATATTACAATAGGGTTATGAAACAATTTTTTTCATCTAAATATAATTGGATATTTGTTTAAAATTTGTTTAAATGTCAGTGTGTTTCGGAAAGAAAGCGTGAGATAATCTTATAGTCTAAAGAATGACACTCTAATTACCCGGTATTTCGTTATGTAGTTACAAAAAAAAAAAAAAGAACAATATGAAATACATTTGTTAGAGGAAGAAAAAAAAGTGTACAGTACAAAGTGGTCTATAAAAGAAAGCAAGTGGAATTTAAAGGATAATACTCATCATCAGCTGCTGCATTGCTGATGTCCAGGTTTGAATCGGAAGGGTTGTACTTGCAGCTTTGACAGAAAGAGCGAGGACAAAAAAGATCCACTATTTAACTCAGATATCCCTGCAAGAAGAAATACTTTAAATCCAAGATGTAGGAAAGTCAAGTGTTATTGGAGAAAAAATTATCTGGAAAAATTATGCCGATGACGTAAACAATAATTCAATCACTTCATCAGTGCCCTGTGATGGTGCACCATCATGCTGGAACACCCGATTTATAAATTGTATTAAATAGTTTTTTAAAACAATCTATCTTCTACGCTATGCTTGTAGGCATTTTCCACATAATATTCAATAATTAAATAAAAAATATATGCGTTTCTCCTTCTGTCCAAGTTGTAACAATCCAATGAAACACACAGTAAATGTAATCCCAGAGATCTTTAGAATGCCAGTAAGAATTTTGAGAAACCTTTACCTAGAAAAAAAAATTTCCAGATCCAAAATATGTTTTTTTAACAAAATATGTTTCTACATACAAATACATATAAATATATTATAATAGATTTATTTTAATTTATCAATTGTTGCTTAAGAAAGAAATTGAATAACGTACAATAAATGCTTAAACCATTTTTACTCAAATCAGCCCTTCATTTAATCTTATTCAGTAATTTCAAAATTTGATTATAGTAAAAATCCCATAAAATAACGTACAAAAAACATTTTTCATTTATTCAATTCATTTCAGTGTTATTATTTTACAAAATTGCTAGGTAATTAATTATGACTACCATAATTAATTATTAACAGAATATATTCATGTTAACGAATATAAATAACACACAAAGAGTTCAAAATTACTATTTTCTTTAATTAAATTTAATTAAAGATAAATTCAATCTTATTTATTTATCTTTGAATATATTAAGAAAAATGGAAATCAATTACGCCTCAAAGTAAATTCAATGAAGCTCTAGAATAACTAATAAGATTTTTGTTAAACAAAGAACAATTTGTGATATGGAATTTAAATATTCCACAAAAGTAAAGAACAAAGAAAATTGATTTTTACAGCTCAGAATTCGAAACGAAGGCTCTTAAAGAAAATTTGAAAAATAGCTTTTTTTATATTTATTTTATTTTGGTTATTGACATTGTGTAGTCAGATTTCAAGTCACTAAAAAGAAAAATAGAATTTAGAATATTTTAATATTTATCAGGAAGAAATAAGCTGTGCTGCCATATTCTTCAAAAGAATAATAAAGAAAAATATGTTTGATCATTTTATTTCAAGTATTTATTTTAGAAGCAATATTTTTTTCGAAGTCTGTTAACAAGAAATATTATCGCCGAAGGCTAAATGTTTATTTAAATCGACGACATTGAAGATGAAGGTAAAGTATTTTTATTTTTTTATTATTTAGTTTGTTTAATCAATTGAAATATTCTGTGGAATTCTGATTTGATTTTCTGTCGTCGTCATAATTTTACTGATGAATATTTACGTATTTTTTCTTTAGGAATTTGTTCGAATATAGTTACGGGTAAAAATTCTTAGTCACTTTTATAATCCGTACAGTATTTTAAATGTTCTAAAGTTTTAGATGCAAATAATTTTCATTTTTATTTCTAAAAATTGGGGAATGTTTTGATTTAGCAAAAAAATGTGAAAATAATTCTTATGTAAGCAAAATAAAGCATCTTGAAAATCTTAGTATTGTTTCATCTGAATGCTGAAATATTAACAACTTTAATTAAAAAGAACTTTTTAACTTTGACAACAGGCAACACCAGAATTTTGAAGCTATGGTAACCTACACAGCTAGATTGTAATATCGCTTATGTACGAATTTGGTTGCGGCGTTCGTTGAAGTCACTAATAAAAAAAAATATTCAATGGCGAATGTATAGGCATATCGCATTGTCAATAAGTATAACTGTAGGTAAGTTCTGTATTAAAGTTTTACTATACACCAATTAGAAGAAAATTCGGGATATGTAATTCCAAAGGTATTACCAGACTCTCTTTTTTCCGTTACCTTCAATTTGGAGCAAACTACCGTTACCACTCAAAAAACGAGTTCATCGTTTTGTGCTCATCCAACTTTTATCTTCTGGAACACAATTTCATGAGCCATTCTATTTCTCATTCTCGTGGAAGTCAATGAATGCAGCACTACTTATAGTTACATGGTTTTCTTCCGCACAAGCAAGTTCATCTTAGACCATTCACGTCGTAAATTTTGCTTGTGTGGCAGGGCTGGTATGGTTAATGTTGAATCAAGTGAAATAAGCCCGTGATATATGGTCGTGAAAGATTTCTCGGTATAATCAGTTAGGTTATTGAACGAAAGCTTAATAGATCTGCTGATTTAAAAAACATTCTTCATATCAGTATTTGATAATTGAATAACGACTATTGAATACGAATAACGAATTGAATTTGCTACTCGTTTGTTTTCACTATAGTTCTTCATTAGGTATATTCCTATCCAGTTCACACTATTTGGAATTTATAATATATATTTTTTTTTAAATGATGGCATCAAAAACGCTCTTGAAATAGAGAAACGTATTGTTAGATATCATGGATATAGAAACAGAACCGATCGGATGTTAATCTTTTTTGGAATCTAAAATTCATATAATCTTATCGGAATAATAAAAAAAAATTAATGAAATGTCGTTGATTGTTTAAATATAAAGTGATAAAAAACACTTAAAGTAAACTTTAGATATGATTGCAATGCATTAATATTTAATGCATTCTTTCTGCATTGCAAACACTAACCAATGTGACGTTTTTCTTTTTTTCAGGATACTAAAATACCTACTATAATAATATTTGGTTGGCAAGGATGTAATTGGTTAATAATATTCCCAACTTTAACATGCTATTATTTGAAATTGGCTTAATATTTTTCTTTTATTGGAAATTTACACATCTCGCCTGTTTAAAGAAATCCTCATAAACTCTGAAAATACTTTTTTTAAAATTAGTTTTGGTGAAAATGGAACAGTACACTTGCACTATTATGCAGCACACTTGCACAACAGGAAATTGCACTATTATGATGTATGAGTTCTTGTGTGGAAATACGGCATCGAAAACAGCTCGAAATATTAATAGTTTATTTGACTCTAATGTTATTACGTAGCAGACAGTATCAAATTGGTTCACTAAGTTTCCTATAAATAACTTCGACCTCACAAATGTGAAACGCTGTAGCCCAGAATCTAAGGTCATTAGTGACGTACAAAAGGTCACCGTTGAGTCTGACCCATCTCAAAGTGCATTGGAATTATAGTTGATGTTTGGTGCTAGTAAGCAAACCATACTAACTCATTTAGTTCAAATCGGTAAAGTGAAAAAAGTTGGATAAGTGGGTTCCACGTTAATTAAATGACAAACAAAGACAAAAGCGTTTGGAAGCTTGCTTGATATTGCTTCTCGTGTCAAATCTGATCGAGTTTTGAGTTGAACTGTCACTTGGGGTAACAAATGGATCCAATATGACAATCGCAAACGTTCAGGACAAGAATGAATCACCAAAACACACTCCAAAAAGTAATATTCACTAAAAGAAACTCATGGTGAGTGTTTGGTGGTTTAGCGCAGGTGTGAGCCGTTATTATTTCATGAAACCTGGCTCATTCAAACACAGCAGCAGTATACTGCAACCAACTAGACGAAATGATGCAAAAAACAAGAAAAAAATTCTAGTCTTATTGATTGAAAACGCTAGACAATAGACTGCACAAATGACTGTGGCAAAACTACAGGAATTGGAACTTCATCCTCCATACTCACCAGTCGATATGTCTGGTCCCACTGACTACAATTTCTTCCTCAATTTGGACAACTTTTTAATAGAAAAACAATTTAATTCCGACAATGTAACAAACAAACTAGCCTTCTAGGAATTCATTGACTCTCGTCTGAGTCTTCAGTTTTATATCACTGGCCTGAACCACATGCCGCTTAAATGGCAAAAGTGTATAGACAATATGGGTGTATACTTTGATGAATAAAGTAATTCCTTATATTTGTAAGTTATCAATCAACCATGCCTTTTTTTTCTAAAAATTTCATCATTAGTGACCCGATTTATAATACATCTGCCAGTTTTTTGTACGGGGTAATACCTCATACCAGTTGTCGTGGCGCGCGGAATTACTCCAAATATAAATTATTAATTCAACAGATCTTGCATCGATTGAAAATGGCTAAATTACGCAAAAATTACCCTATTCTAATCAAAGACAAATGTTAGAACATTATTTATAGATGAACATTTTTATTAAGGCTTATAAAAGGAGACATACCTTAAAATGAAAAGAGACAAAATTTAAAGGACAGCCTCGTTTCATTTCAGGTTCCAGAATATACTAACAATGATGAGAAACAAGAAGATTGGGAGGCTTAATTTAACACATATTCCATCCATGTTATATGCAGGTAGTTGAAAGATATCTCTACTTTTAAAAAAAAACAGTTAAATTTTTATTTCAATCAATGAATAATAAATGAATTTACAAGTTGTATACTGGTTTTTCACAGTTATTGGACACTAGTTAATTTTTAATTTCAATAAACGAATAATAATTGAATTTACATGTTTTATACTAGTTTTTCATCGTTATCTAACAAATTATTATTTTTAATATTGATTATTTCCTTTAAAAAAACAAAATGGATAACATAAAATCTTAAATTTTGATATTTAGTTTAAGCTAAATATTTTAGCTTGATAAATAGAGCGAAATTTCTATCCATAACTTAAAATAATTTAAAAAATAATATATTTCCCCCAATTTTAAAACTTAATTTAAAATACGACTTTATTTTCAAAAACTAGTATTACGAATATATATATATATTTGATAAATTACACCTGTAATAACCTACTGAAATATAACAGACATTTATTTAACTTGGTCATTACACTTTATCTGAATTACGTAAATTTTTGATATAAATGCAAATATTCGAGCAAAGTATTTTTCTACCCGACAAAACTATAAATTTGAATTTATGTATGGTATATTTTTGAGACGATGTGCTTTATATTTCATAATAATATAAAAATATATTTGGGAGAATAGTTTTACTGATAAAACCCGAACCTTTATGAAGATGAAAGAAAAGTAAAATATTGTTTGCTATAATGTTTCAACACAATATTTTTATACTATGTATCATTATTATGCAAATGTATAGAGAGAGACTCATGTATTTGTGTATAAATTATAGAAAGCAAGAATTCGAAAAAAACTAAAGTAGAGTACTTTTTCTTATAAAAAAATTCCAAAAATAATGCTTTGAAATGAACTGTACATTTAGAATCAGATGTTAAATTAAAGAAAGAAAAGGTACAGAATAATTTATAATGTACTTAAATTATTATATATAAATGATAATAGTAATGTGTGCTCCAAGTGCTCACCGTTGGCTATAATACAACAATATCTGTATTCGGGTTAGAAAATTTTGTTGAATGTTCTCCATTACTTACATACAAAGTTAAATCGGTTTTACAGATAATTAATATTTCGAGATGGCAAGACTGTATTTTTGGTCTTTTCAGAAACTTTGAGAAAATAAATTCAGTGTTCTGATTAGATCAGGATATCTCGTAGGCCATTTTATATTAACATCGTAACTGGAGAAATTTTGTCGAAATTTGCCTAATGTAAAGTCATTGTAATCACATAGAATGTGAATGGACTAAAAGCAAGTCATTCCTTAACTGTGTTTCGCAAAAGCTTCAAACATTTTTGTGTTCTAACGGTGCCATCCTACAGAAGCACTGATAGCATGAGGCGATTGTTTCAAATTACGAACGAGATGAATACAATTATCATAGATTTCAATTTAATTTTAAAATGTACTTTTGGGACGTTATTAGATACGCGTAGTTTTAAACGTGGTCGGATATCGTGGGATTTGTATTTCAAGGATTCTAACTAAGTTTTATATATATATTCATCGATTAAGTTGTATACTTTTGTAATTTTTTCTTTTCTTTTTCTCTTTTTTTTCATAGGTTTCAAGATAAAACTGTGCAGTACTTCCAAACTTTATTACTCCTACTACTTCTAGTTTAATATGTACTGCAATTTATCTCAGATAATAGAGCATGACTAATTTACTATTAGTAGACATTACCTAAAGGGCCTGATGGCCTAGTGACTGCGCTAGCCGTTGAGTCCCGACAGTGCCATAGTTTAGTATAGTCCGGCAATGCTTGGTATGGTGTAGTTTTGTATGTTTTTGTATTGGTTCGGAATTCATTTTAAACCGTAGAACCCGGTCTAATATGACTGCAGAGTGTTGAGCAGACACCCAAACCTATAAAAACAAAACATCTTCAGTCTCAAAATCTTAAAGTAGGTAAACGGTTTGGCCCACTATGGCGTTGTTGAGCCAATAAAGAAGACATTA
The DNA here is from genome assembly GCA_021605075.1 of Caerostris darwini. Lineage (NCBI taxonomy): Eukaryota > Metazoa > Arthropoda > Arachnida > Araneae > Araneidae > Caerostris > Caerostris darwini. The sequence goes on from BPLQ01000154.1 coordinate 59,313, forward strand.
TCTCTACAATTAAATTTACGAGATCAATCTTTTTTATGCGTTACTCATTTAATTAGTTCTCAAATCTGGACATAGTTTTAAATGTTGAACGACTACGATTCGGCAATGAATTGTGAATGGGGCAAGCAATGAACAGAATGAATATTAAAAGTTAGCATGATAAATTCTATGTTAAAATCAACTCTAGGCCCATGATATTTATTTTTAAAACACAACGTGATAAAATATGGATTACTAAATTTCTCATAGAATTTAAAATTTTACTTCCATAAAATTGTCATTACTTTTTGAAAAAATAGCACTTACCAACTAAGTTCCTCTGAGTCGTTCTTTGTACCTTGAAGGAGGGAAATATTATATTTATTTCAAAATGAGAAATATTTATTATTTATATAAATATTTATTATATAAATATATATTTATTATGTTATAGAAATATTTATTATATTATAGAAATATATATTATATTATAGAAATATTTATTATTCTGCTCTAAAATATTATACACAACTATTGTTATAATTCTGGACTATTTGTGATATATCACTGAGATATTCAAACATTTACTTCCATTTTACGAAAGCCAAAATTACTCAAAGTAACTTTTTCATACTGAGACAGGATTAAAATTTCACACGTAAACATAAATTGCTATAGTACAACAAGATTATTTCGAAAGTTTTATTAGAATTATGATTTATGCGCCTTATTTAAATGCATCCAAACAAACTTCCTACGAGTCTGCTTTCAAAATATTACTTAATATTCAACTAAACGCGGAGAGCACCAGCTTCAGAAAAGCACAATTCATTTATTTCCAGGTTTTCCCTTTTTTTTGGGTCTTCACGTTCCCGGAAAAGGTAGTCGGTTTGTCAGAAATCCCGGACAGAAACCGGAGTCTCTCAGGATTTATGGACTCATAAAATTCGAATGCAGGAAATAGAATTCAAATACACCGTCCAGGATTTAAATCTCTCCTTTTTATGTGTTCTTTAGCTAAACACCGATGGTAAAATATGTAAATTACGTTCTTATAAAGTGGAAATACATGTTGGTTTTTTTGCCATGCATGCATTTTTTTGCCTGATCATACATAAAAATGAAAAAGTATAATATATTACAGTGGTTTGGTAAAAATTCGGAATCACTTTTGTGTTTCTCATAACATCGTAATTTATTTATTATTTTTCATTTTTTTTTTAATTTGTAGGAAAGTTACAACTTTTTTCTTTTAAAGTAATGCTAACTTTTGGCATTTTTTTCAGGTGTCAATTTTAAAAATGGAATTAAAGTTTTGTCAATGTTATTGCTCTAAAACTCTTTAATAAAATTTCAATTTATCATCTTCACATTTTTAAAGAATTTTAACATGTATTTGAACTAATCACATTCATTTTTAATTCACTAGTGAAATAATAACACGGTTAGTAAATATTTAAGAGGAATGTACTTTTTTTGTACTGTGTTGTTCTTTTTATCACTATTCTTATGAAGTTACGCATATAGTATAAATATCTATAACAAATTATTCTGTACTTAAATTAAATAATTGTAATCTTCAAAATATTTCGCACATATTAATATATAACGACAAACATATTATTAAATTCTGATTTTAATGATTTGTTTCCACAATATAAAATAATATTAAATAATAAATATAATTGAAAATAAATATATAATAATATTCCATGGAATTCATGTGAAGTACGACAAAACTCTATGTATAGAATAGAATCCACTTTGTGAATGAATAATAAACCACTCTATGTATAGAATAAAAACAACTTTATTAACGAATAATAAACCACTATGCGTAGAATGCAAAATCGAATATCAATTGTAATAAAAGGAAATTGTTTTAAAAACACACACATTAAATCATTTATACGCATAAAACTGGTAAATTATTTATAAATAGCATTTCAATGAGTTATAGTAAAATGTACTATAATTTTGAATATTTGACGAGCAGCGTAGTTAAAAAACATTTAAAAATAATTGGCTGTTTTGTGTTTAGTATGCACAACAAAACCAAAAAAAAAAAAAAAAAGCATATGACACAAATTTGGTTTTATCAAATCTTATCTGTAAAGTGTTTAAATAAGTATATGCATAAAAATAGCATCGTTTTATATTTGCATAATGTTATATTTATACACATATATATTATTTTCATGCATTTTTTTACAGACATAAATGCAAATACATACGAATACCTTAGTGCCTTCCATTAGGTTGAAACAGGTAGAAAAATGCGCAGAAAATCTACATCCTTTAGTGGCGATCGTCAAAAATTGCTGCACACATAGTGGCTGTAGGGCAGTAGGTTCAATTTGGTGCCTCCTTCACACTGCTGAATCTGCTTGAATCTCTCTTTTCCGGCGAATAACATAGTTTAAAGTGCCTAACATTTGAAGGCGCTTGATTGCTGAGGGACTAATAATCTAGCTCTCGGTGCCAAAAGTTTTGGGTTCGAGTCTCGGCAGTGCCACGGATGTTTCTACCCACTTTAACAGTGGGTTTCGGTCTAATATGACTGCAGAACTAGTGCTGACAACCCTATTTCGTAAAGATTCATGCCATATGTTGACATGGATGTCTTCTAGCATATTCAAGCAGATAATTGGATCACAAGAAGATATTCCTCCGTCCTATGATCCCTGTTTAAAGGTCATTGTGGCCAATGTTATTAAATCAATGTTGAAATAATGACGTTGATCCAAATCCAAATCTTGATTTTTGTTATAATAACATATTAGTATACAAATATGTTAAGAAATTCTACTTAGTATTTAGTATTGTTCCATTAAACCTGAGTGACTAGCGCCCTAGCTCCCGGTGACACAAGTTTCGGGTTCGAATCCCGGCGATGACATGGACGTTTATAGTGGTTTGGAATACACTTTAAGCCGTAGGTTTCGATCGAATATAATTGTGAGGCGTAAGGAAGAAAACCCTACCCTGTGAAAAGAAAACATCTCTTCCCTCGAAATCTGCCAGCAGGCAGACGCCCTTGGCCCACCATGGGACTATATCGCTACTGAAGAAGAGCTATCTAAATTATCATAAACAAAACGAATATATATTATATATGAATGAATAAATCATATACTTGCATTTATAAATTTATTAGCATCAAAGAAGTGTCCATTTTTAGATTGATATGGTAAAATACCTTAACATTACGCCTATTTTGTTTGAAAAATATGTTTATGTGTTATATGTTTAACTTAATTGTACATAGTATTACCAATGTTGCCAAACAAAATGCTTTGTTCACAATCAACAGTTAATCGGCTTGATCTACATATAACAAGGGAAGAAGACATTGAATATAATTAATGTAGTAAGATATTGAATAAACTAATGTAGGTATTTAAAAAGGTTGTAAAAATTATTTAATACTATTAATTAGGGAGTGAACGAATTTTTTATTCTAATTACATTTTTTTTTTCATTCGTTATAAAATTCAAATCATTTTCAATTTTTCAGAGAAATATTTTACGAATGAAAGCTCCTTTATTGGTAAAAGAGGTTTATTTATTTGTTATTTATTTATCTTTTTGAAAAAATAAAGAATTTATTTATATTATCTTATTTTTATAATAATACCTTTCCTGAATTATGCATCAGAAAAACCAATTTATTGCCACTGCGCTATTAGAGCTTCAAAATTTTCAAGTAAAATTTTTAGAAGTATGTGTGTAAGAAAATTTTTGTTCTTACATAGTTATTTATTGTTTTCTTCACCGCGCACTAGAGCTTCGCTATAGACTTTATATTTTATATCTATTTTATTTCTATACAGAGAACTGTAAATTGATTTATTAAATAAGTAAAAATTTTTTATTACTATTAAAATCAGTAAAATAAAAGAAATTAAAAATCCAATTAGTTTATTTCAGGATAATTTAATACATTTTTAATGGTTAATATAAAAAAGCAAAACAACGCTTGGCATTTTGAAAAACCTTTTGAACATATGAGCACTGTGCTCACTATAATCAGTCAATCGTTTTAAACTTCCACTATATTGAAAGAAGGAGGCATGCCATTGGTTGAGACGGATGACTTCTGACATTTACAAGAAGATGATTGGATCACAGGAATATTTTCTGCCATCCCATCATACATGTTTAAACGTCACATGTTGGCGCGTTACCAATGTCATAGTAGAAACAATAAATTGGTATGCAAATATTTTAAGTATTTATATTTAGTATTTAGTATTTTCATATTTATTATACAAGTATTTCTACAAAAATTAATTTTAATTTTCTTAAAATATTAATTTCATTATATATTTATTATTAAATTATTCTATAAAATTAACTAATAAAATTCATTGTTTCTAATATGCATTACTATCACAAAAGAATTAAAAAAATATTTATTATTTCACAATTATAAACTTATTCGCTAAAGATTATCGTCTCTACTTTCCATGTATCTGTAAGTATTTTAAGCATATAATATTCGCTTAAATTAGTTAGAAATATGAAATAAATTGTGGCGGGAAAATTTCACGAAATTAAATTTTAATCAACACCGGCTTCCGTTTCATGCATCGGGAGTTGGAAAATAATTTGGATTGAAACTAATTAATTTTCCTTAAAAGCCTTTCGTAATTAAATGCACACACCGTTGTTAAAGTTTAATAACAATCCCACACAGAAAGGTTAGGTAATTAAACATGATAAGCAGGAGAGGTAATTAGTGATTAAACAAACATCGTATCTGAAAGGATTTTGAATCATTTTGCGAAATTTAAAAATCAATTAAACTGAATTATCCGAAACGTGTAACAGTGTTAAAGGGTACAATTAACATGAAGGAGGTTTCAAGTTCAAATCCATTGAGGACGTTCAAATACAATAGCAATTTTGACATTGTGTTTTAGCATCTCACACCAACTGTCGGATTACTTGGTACTTGGTATTTACTTGGCAGCAGTTAACCTTGAAAGGTCTTCCATTCGCGCCATTTGGCGATTTTCTTAATTGGTTGTACATACCATCGCTAATAGCAGATAATATGTACATCTAATACAAAAATCGAAAAAAATACCCGTTTTTCCTGAAACATTGGCATTTTTAGAGCATTTAGTAAAAAAATTGTTTTAAAAATTCATTATGATTTCTTTTTTAGAAAAGAAATAATAATTGCAAAATTGTACCTTATTGTAAAAAGCTGAAATAATAAAATTGCCGCTAACGCTTAAAAACGCAGAAATACCTTTACAACACGACATAAAATGGCCGCCCGTTCGAAACTAACGTAAATAAAACAAAATAATATTGAGTATGCAAACGCATATAAGGTTAATATCTTATAGAAAGTATATACTTTTTTTATTAAAAGAGTGGTGCAATAATAATGACAGTTTATGTGTAACTTAATAGGAAGACACAAAAATAAATAAAGCTAGTTCTAAGAGACGTAATTTAAAATATAAATGCACAAGTACAAGGAGAAAATATATTCAAAAATTTTTTTTTATGAATTTTTATTTTATCTTACTATAAAGAATCGTACTGTTTTTCAAAATTTAATTTTGAAGTTTCTATTCAAAGGAATTAAATAAAATTTGACATAAATATTAATCAAACAGTGTTTCAAACATAGTTTATTTTAACTTAAAGTAAACTTGGTTATTTTCATAAATCCTATGCAAAAATATATTTCATTCTTACATTTATTTTACATAGACCAACTGATTTTCTTTTCTTTTATATAATTAAGAATAGCACGAATTTATTATGTTTGGAATTTGTTGTTGAACTGAATTAAATTCTTATACTTTTAAATAAGTTAGCAGAAGATCAGAAGCAAAAGTATACAATTTGATTTCTTGTAGTTGCATAAGTTAATTTTATTTATTATTATTATTATTTTTTTTTTTTTTTAATTTATACTAATCAGTTTTATTCTTTTCAGGAATGTAACTTAATTTTTTTTAATCAAAATTTAATGTGTAATTTTTTTTATTTGTCTTGTTTTTGTTTTCTAATAAAAATAAACTACTGCTTTTTTTTCATATTACGATGGGGTTCTAAAACAATTTTTTTCACAAAAATGGATATTTTCTTACAATATGTTTTACTGCATAGATTACTATTTTAGAATTCTACATTCTGTTAAATATGTTTAATTGCAGAGATAAATTCTTTTCGTATTTTGGTTTCAGTCAAGATATTTATATTAATATAATTTAAACCAATCATTCTTATTAGATTGTTTCAAACCCCTCTTGTAGATTTTCGGGATCCACCAATGTGATTCTTCAGATTTTTTTTATGTTTAATCAGTTCGTTAATAGACATGCACAATATGCTGGCAGTCAGCATTCATGTTTCCTAGTCCGCCATCTTTGTTTACTGAGAGACATAAAAGGACTGCTTGTTACATCACGAATAGCGAGAGATTTCTTTTATTCCCAATAGCAAGTTTACAGGACAGCAGACATAAAAAAATGCAAGGAACAAGATACACAGTCCAGTCACATTAATGTGACCACCTGTCAAAAACCAGGATATACACTCTTGTATACTCTGGCTTTAAGTGAAGTGTGAAATGTGGTGTTAAGTGATATTTAAGTGGCATTAAGTGGAATTTATATACACTTATTACTGCAATGTGCTGCCATCAGCCTTTTGTGATTGGTTATTTCACGTTGACGTTAAAAGTAGGTGGTGGTCACATTAATGTGAGTGAAATGTGTAGAATAAATGACATCCGTTAATCCATCAACTTAAGTCTGGCAATACAATAACGCTTTCATACAGAGACCGGAGGCAGAGCAGAACAGGAGGCAAGGTAAGACATATATAATAAATTTCTTCCTGGTTATCATACAGGAGACAGAGAGTTTGAGCTTCGAGCAACGTCTGATACGGCAAAATGATCTACAAACACGACCTTCAGTCTGGATCTCAGTGTGAGTTTCTTAATGTTCTGCAGTGGAACGCAGGTGGTTTGTCCAATTACTATCCTTGACATTGCTATGGCTTTTCTGTGGTAACGATTATCTCCACAAGCGCCTTTCCATCGAGAAATAACGTGGCTTCCTTTTCATGGTGATACTGAAACGTTCGTCCTTCACGCTCTACGGTTTGCAGAAAACATTTGGAGTAAGTGCGGCAATACGTTTCTCTAGAGCATTCCAATGAGACTACATCAAGTTCAAGTCTGAAGAATGTAGTGGCCAAACCATAAATACAGTATTATCTTCTCGAATGCAACTATCCATCAGGTGAGTACAACATGGTTTGTCTTGTAAGATGAAGGAGTCATCAACTGCATCTCAATGAGGATGATGAATTGGGACTAAAAATATAATTTCTGTATTATTTAGCGATATTTCCTTCAAATATATACAAATCAGTGCTGGCATCTACAAATAAGCTCCACTAAATATGTCTCTTTAATGTATATCGTATAATCGTAGATTCTCAGCTTCAGTGAGACCAACAATCTTGTTGAGTCATTTTACAAACAGCATCTGAGCTAATCAGGAAAAAGTATAGATTCTGACTTGTTAAAGAATATAACTAGGATAGCTGACCAAATGACAAGATAAGCCACGTTATCTCACGTAGCAAACAATCATTTAATGTCGCACAGTAAACAAATATAGCTGACTCGATTGCATCAATGCTGCAATTCCTTAAATGAATGATGTCGAATATTCATATATAAAATATGGCTGTAGCCAAATTTCATCATGCAATTTTTATTTACAAACGTTGCAGGAATTATAAATCTTATTTGTTGTCCTTATTTCCAAAGTCGTTCAACTATAGAATATCTACTAATTTGCATATCATATTCTGATGCTTCATTACTTTTAAAACGTATTGTTTTATCGTTTCGAAAATTGACTAATTTTTGGCTGTCTGATTGTAATCACAACTTTTCCTATTTTTACTTATTTTTTTGGAAGACAGTTTATTATATATACATCAATAAATGAGAACAATAAACTTTGCCAATCAGGTTTGTAATTCAGAAGTATTCTACACTTATTTTCCAATTATAATCAATGTAGTAAGAATTTTTAGAAAATGGGGAATTTTTATCTATGATATAGCAAAAAAAATTTCATTTTGAGAGAAAAAAAGCATGGATTCCTCATATTCGTTCCAATTAGAAAAGTAATTTTAATTAAGTAATAGAAGACTTATTTCTTTTCATTTGTAACACGATTGTTCTCAGAAAAAAGTTAATTAAAATTCCTTCTTCGAAAATATTCGACTTCATTTCGATGAAAATATTTCAGTTACTTTTTATCAGATTCCTTTTTTATCTCCGACATGAGTAATTTTATTTTGAAATATTCTAAGAACATCACGATCTATTGTTAAAATCATTATTTCTTTCCTTTTTGATATACAAAAACAAGGATTCAGTCTAATTCTATTATAATATTTGTTCATAGAAAAAAATAGTTAAAAAGCAATATTAAGTCAAAATTAACAATAAAGCTATTAATTATCCATATTTGTATAATGTATATATATATATATATATATATATATATATATATATATATATTGCATATACATGGAATATATATATATATATGTATATGTATATATAATTGCACTTATGTTGTCCACCAAAAAATTACATATTTTGCTGCAAATTTCGATTATAATATGAAATATAAACAAATACGAAAATGAAAAAATACATAAATAATATCATCATCAGTGGCGCAACAGCCCCATGGTGGGAAAAGACCGTCTGCCTGCTAGCAGATTTCGAGGCATGAGAAGTTTTTCTTTTTTTTTAACGGGGTAGAGTTGTCAGCACTACGTCCAACGCTCTACAGTCATATTACACACATGTCCATAAATTAAGAATAATTCAGAATCACACAGAAATTGAACTCTGAAATAAAAATTCACCTGCAGAATTATCACACACATCTTGAAGAAGAATATGAAAATAACAGGAAACCACCAGATGGCGAGGATAGTATGTCACAATGACGAGAGTGTAAGAGAGGGGTATATAAGGAATGGTGGCAAAGAAGTAAAATTGATCACAAGCGCTTTAAAAGCCTTTCAGTGCAATAACCGCATAGTTATGGCACAAAGGAAGCATTTGAATGATTTTTTACGTGGTAGAATTATCGGACGACTGGAATGTGGACGTAGCCAGCTGGAAGTATCCGAGGAACTTGGAATCGTCCAGAGTGTCATTTCCAGCCTTGGGCAACGATTCCAAGATGATGGTATTGTGAGTAGATGTTACAGCACAGGTCGCCCCCGAGTTACAACGCCGAATGAGGACCGGTATTTAGCAGTTACTGCCAAAAGAAACAGACGGAGCACAGCATCAGACCTGTCTCGTCATCTCTCTTCAGCTACCGGTACGACAGTTTCGAGGCAGACCGTGTACAGACGCTTAGGGCACATTGGTCTATATGCTCGTAGGCCTGTCAGATGTGTTCCACTTACCGCACCTGACTGTCGCCTGCGATTAACCGGGAATAGAGAGCATGTATTGTGGACACCGCAACAGTGGTCTTGTGTGAGGTTTTCCGACGAGTCCAGGTTTAGTTTGCAGTCTGATTCTCGCCGGACTTTCATATGGAGAGCGCCAGGTACCCGTTACCACCAAGAGAACACCATTGAACGACACCGTTACGGTGGTGCAGGATGGCTCTTTTCTGGAGGAATTATTCTTGGTTCCAGAACTGACCTGCATGCTCAGAGTGTAACGATGACAGACCACATCTATCGGGATGTCATTCTGGAACAACATGCACGTTTGTTTCGGGGCGGCATGGGTGCTGAATTTCTGTTTATGGATGGCAACGCCCGCCCTCACCGTGCAAACATTGTAGACGAATGCCTTCAATTGGAGGATATCACCCGTATGGATTGGCCAGCATACTCACCGGACTTTAATCCAATAGATCATGTGGGGAATATTCTTGGCCGACGAATTGCAGCCCGTCAACCCCCTCCGACCTGACAACCGGAACTTCGGAGGGCATTGCTTGATGAGTGGTGTAATATTCCCCAAGATCAGAATGATAATTTGATACTCAGCATGCCGAGGCGTTGTTAAGGCCTGTATTACATCGTCCGAGAGACATACTCCATATTAACCATCATACTAACCATGTTATACTGTTTTTTATCAATAGGTTCTTTTTTGAAATTTGCTCCTGGGAGTAAAAATCGCAATTTTTATTAATTATGTCAAACATATAGCATCTTTTTTGCTCTTTACCTTTTGCTTAATAAATAGACTTTAAAAATAAATCAAATTTGTTTTGCTTCTGTCTCTTTCTTTGCCTGAACTTCATTATCCTTAATTTATGGACATGAGTGTAGACCAGGACCTACGGTTTAAAGGGGTTCCGTTTCCAAGTAGGATTTAGCCCCAATTACTAGTATATGAAGAGAATTAGCGGGGATGCAAATTAATAAAATATGGTATAACAATAATAGAATAATGTAGTAAATAGAGCATCCCCGAAGTTAAGCAT
>BPLQ01000157.1:0-12803 GCA_021605075.1 Caerostris darwini
ATTCTTCAAATCATTAGGAAACTCGTGAGTAATTTGATTGAAATAGATATTTTTTTTTCCTGAGAAGCAAATATATTTACGAACATTTTAGAAAATGGCTGAAAATAGGGTCTCTACTTCGAAGGAAAATTACTTTTTTGTGTGATGGGTGTGGAAAAAGATTCTCTCAGAAAAGAAAATTGGAACAGCACTCACTCTGCCACTCAGGATTGAAACCTCATGAGTGCCACGTATGCAACAAAAGATTTCTTTGAAGAGTAACTTAAATAAGCATTTGTTAATACATGACGGGATAAAATCACACAAATGCGAAATATGTGACCGAGATTTTGTTCAGAAGATCAGTTTGCAATACCGCATGCGTACTCACACGAAAGAGAAGCCTGAGAAATGCTCTGTATGTGGAAAAACATTTGCCTTTAAATCTAATTTATGTGCACATTTGAGAACGCACACAAAAGAAAAGCCTTTTCCTGTGAATTGTGCAATGCGAAATTTTCTCGGAAGCATCATTTGCAAAACCATTATCGCATCCATACCGGAGAAAGACCTTATGTATGTGACATTTGTCAGAAGGGATTTTCTGAGAAAAGGAATTTAAAACGCCATTTTCTTTCTCACACCAAAGAGAAAACTCACACAAAATAAAAATGCAAAATTTTTGTTGTAAATTGAAAATGAAATTTAATGACAAATACGGGAAAACGTAAGTATTCCTATGCATTTAAGTGTCACTTATTTCAATATTTTTAAAATTTTATTGTGCAACGCCGCTCTTTCAAAATATAAATGCGACTTTTTATTGAACTGATGTGCACTGCTTTTTAAATTTTAAAAATATTTTTACTTCATACTATTGAATCTTGAGTGGACGAAGTAACCTTTTAGGTTAGAGGAAGAATCAATGAAAACCCTATGCAGTTTTCCTCTATTATTGGACAATTTTGGAATGAACGAAAAGTGCATTGTATATAAAGCAGAATTCAATTGATGCAACTCAAGACTTTTACTGTATTCATATATTTTATTAAATTTGATAATTGTAATAATAATTTTAATATGTTATGTGTGATTGTCGTTTTAAACTTGAATTTTTTATAATATAGGATATGTAATTTTAGTGTTTACTTAATTTTTTCCCCTTTTGAATGTTTTTATGTATAATTGATTTATGAAATAAATTTATAATGTTTGAAATGGGAATTTTACAAAATATTTCATAATAGTTTATTGTGCAATAACAGAATTATTTCACAATTCGGACGAGTCTCTTCAAAAGACAGTGTATAATTTGCAGAATAATGTGTATTTCTAAGAGAAGTGTTGATTGTCTTCAAAATTTAAATTAAAATTTTATTTGTAATCAAATGTTAAAAGAAACACAATTATTGAAATAAATCTTATTTTTAATTTTTTCGGCTATTTTTTTTCATTATTAATGTTGATAAATTTTATTCATGCGATACAAAAGCTGCTTCATTTGCCTATATGTGTAGAAAAATGTTAACGATGTTTGAAATAACTGAAAAGTGTAGGACACCCTGCCACTGCTTTTTCTATACATTCATAAATGATTTTTTTCTTGCTCGTATATGTGGATCTTGTAATTCTCATCTTGTGAAATGGATTATGGGTGGGAAGATATCTTATGATCTGGCACTGATTAATTTATTATGGCGAATTTAGGTAGCTCCATGTTGGGAAATAAATTTTATTTTATGATCTGAAAGCAAACAATGTAAGTTTTATAGGCGGAAACGCATGCAACTAATTAAGATATGATGAGCGTTCGTGCAAGATTCACATTCCTTGTAGATGTTTCCCCCGGTACCTAAATAAATTGAATCTCAATTTGCACAAACAAGAACAATTGAACCAGGCATTTTTATCACAAAACTCTAATTGTAAATATTTATTTTCCAACTGACATTTTTCGCAGATTTTTTTTCTGTATTAAATAAAAAATACCTGTATTTTATACTTGTTTTCTGCATTATACTGTGCGATTTTTTTCAATTACTAATATGTAGGTTATTTTCTCTTCAAATAGTTTCTTAAAATCCTTTATCATTTGATTTTTAATGAAAATGTAAGCCTTACTTATATACACTTTAACGGATTCAGTCAAACTTATCGTCCGCACCATTTCAGCCGAGATTTTTCCCACAGATGCAACATTTTTGTAAACCAAGATTTTTGCAGCAGTAATCCTTCTCATATACAATTGAAAATGGAATCAAGGAATTTTGAACGATTTATCATAGGGTCTAAAGTAAAATTAAATTTTCTAACGAATATCAAAACCTCTGAAAATTTTCAATAAAATAAAAGAGAAATTTTACAATATTATACCAATAGAAAGTTTCTATTGTGGAATGCAGCATCTTATAGCAAAAAAAAAGTTTCATTTAAATCGCGAATACATTTGTCATCCCAGAAGTCTAATATCACGGCTAAAATTAAGTGTGCTATTTGCCATATTGCTGATGATTATGCAAAATTTAGGATGTTATCAAAACTATCCACAGGAGAAACCTCTATTTCAACAGCAAAATTACACTGTATATATACTACACCTTTATTTTACTCATCCGCATATTCAATACAATTTATATGCATCTCATTTTAATCGACTTGTTTTCAACAAAGTTCCATTTGTAAATTCTCCACCATAACTGCAGATAGTAAAAGAATTGCAACAAAACTCATTATGTTTTCCTACAGCATATAATCTTAAAACGAAAATATTTTTCTGAATGTTTTTTTTTTTAAAATATTTTACAATTAATTTATTTTATTAATTGATTTACTGTATGCAGTTCACGTGACTGTAAATTATAAAAAAAATAAAGTATTAGAGCGTTTCAATAAACCGAGATCTGAATACAGACAGTTCAATTTTTTTCAATCGGACTTCGCATTAAAAAAATATTATTAGCAATATTACGATTTTTTAATTGCACGTGGCTAAATTTTTTATTCATTTGATTTAAAATAATGAATACTGATTAATAATAGCAGTTATTATGTTAAATAAGCTACTTACAATCTTCGCTATTATAATATTAGATATATTTTCCACTAAATCTAAGGGATATATTTTTTATATTAATATTTTTATGGCTATGACATAGCTATTTAGTAAACTAATTTATTATTAACCATTTGTTTAGGATGCAATTTGATTATGGAGTAGCATTAGATGTAAACACTGAGTATCCAGCCTAAAGAAGTCATAAGAGAAATAGTCATACAGTAAAAAAAAATTCGTAATTTGATTTAAATTTCATGTACTAAGGATGGCAAAAATTTTTTCGTAGACGTCTAAATAAAATTCGGTCAATTAAATAACATTTCGTGGCATTTTATGTGTTATGAAATAAATTAGTGCTCTTTCAAATTATCCGAATTGCGAGAATTGTTTGGTAAATATCAATTGAAAGTAGCCCAAACAAAACTGTACGAAGGAGTTACGTCCGGTTATGTGGGAGGCTGAAACAATGAGAAACTCCTTCGAATCCAATGACTGGGAAGCTTTCAGTTCAAAAATAGGATGTCTGCCAGAAAGTATTGGTGGATGCCCATACAGCTGGAAGTTAAATTTGGAGGACTCTATGGAATTCTTCATCATGCCAATACAAATGTGTCCATGAACTTTCGGTTTTGCAGAATAACTTTTGTGTATTTCCAATCTCAGGTTGACTAACGGTGTGTCACTTTATTCTTCGACAAATATGTGGGAGTTCTCTTGTTTCCAACATTGTCGTTTTAGATCTAAATTTTATTTTTAGCTTATGAGAAAGATTTCTCATTAAAACACATTTCCGCGAAGTAATTCGCTAACCTTCTGCGATGTGATTCAGCATCCGAGTAGCGAATTCAACGACTGAATGGCACAGTAACATCTCTTTAATCCTGCACAGATAGAGCTTTCTCTTTGGTATTTTTTTCATGTGTACTCTAGGGTTTGTTGATCTTCCCCCGCCAGATGGAGACACCATGCTGATCGCATTCGGCTTGGTTTGGTTTGTCGCTCTACGCTCATTTTGTGCATAGTTTGAAATAATTAGGACCTACAGTTTAACTGTGGATTCCGAACCACTCCCAAATATACATGGTTGCTCCAGGATTCAAACATGAAGCCTGTAGTGATCGCATTCGGCAGATAAACACAATAAATACGTGCATGTTTTAATCATTTAAATGTTTATCTAGAGTGCTTTAAATTTCATATTCCCTTTAAACTATATTGACGCTCGGTAATGCAGCAAAATTGCTAATCCGGCACGTCCATGTTCACAATGGTGCCTGATCAAAAGAGCTTAGTTTTGTACTATAACATTTTTTTCTCACGGGAAGAGTTTTGGCATTTCATTTCCAGAAGAGAGGAATGTGTATTATTTGACAATTATAGAATAACAACCTATCACTCAAATTTGCCTGCACACAAGCAGTATTGTGGGTAATCATATTACACGAAATTAGTGTTTTGTACTAATGAGAACAACCTCTCACTAGCAGAAGTTCGATATCATGTATAATGAGACTCAGGAAAATAGCGAATGTCTATGCGACCTTCACAAGTCGAAACAACTGCAGATTGAATATGAACAATACCATGAGTTTTTCCATCGTGATGGGTGATATACCACGAGCTGAGAAAATGGCTACTGCAATGAGAAGAGAAGGAAAGCTGCCCCCCCTCCCCCCTTTTGTACGAATTGTCTTAAAAGGAGGTTTTGGTGAAGAAGAAAGAGAGTTCGGCGCCGAGTCGACCAGAAGTGTTTTTTTTTTCTTTCTTTCTGAAGTGATTGAATGTGCTGAAAGTTTCCGCCTGTTTTTCAAAGTGAACCCTTGTGGTTTCGTGTATCAATTAAGGTCTGAAGCAAACCAGGCAATTAGATTCGAGGTAAACTCGAGAACTATTAAAACTTACGACCTTGGAGGGAACTCTACTTGTGATTTAATCGCTCACTTGTGATCAAATTTATTTTTAATTTTTATTTTCTTTGTAATGTTTTCTTTGTTTTGAGTCCTGTATTTGCATATATATATATAGTGCTTGTAAATAAAAGTTAAGTGTTCACATGAATTTGAAAGTGGCTTTCTTCTTAAAGCAGTTATAGGTCTAATTTAGGCCGAAACGTCACAGTTCTAAAATTATAACTGAACAGCTGGGATTGCGTTACTTGCGCAAAAAATTTCGAGCAATCCTTCTACTACGGTTAAATACCAAATTAATCAAACACATCCGCAGTGTATGTTCTATTAGTGTATGTACAACACATTGTTTCAAAGAACAAAACTGATATGGCCAAATGTGGATATAAATATAAAATTAATCTAAATAGGGATATAAATATAAAATTAAGCCAAATATGGATTTAAATATAAAATTTAAGCCAAAATTGCCAATGCGATTAGGATTTAAATATGAATTGAAAATGTTGCGTTTCGTTGAATTCTTTCATGTTAATTCTTATTTAAGGGGCATTACAAAGATTAAATATAATATATACATTTACCAAACCAAGACATTTTTCCCACCTCCTCCAGTGGAAGTCAAATAACTGATGAAAGCAGTGCAATATTATCTATCGATACTTTTTAAAGCTCTCTTAAAAATATTAAATTATCTCGTAGCAATTTCTTTTTATATGAGAAAATGGAGAAATGCAACGCTGATTTAATTTTTGAAATTTAACACTGAAATAATTTTCAAAAATATATTGAGAGCAGCAGTCAATTTATTAAAATACTCAAGATTTCAAAATCATTAATTAGAAAGTCAACCCAGCAATATTTAAAACACATTTATTATTAGTAAAACAGGAAAATATCAATTGCGATAAACTACGATGTTCACATATACATGAAAAATATATCCGAATACAACATAGTCTACAATTACTGGCAGAGATTTCATGTTGCTTATACTTTTAAAATAAACAAGAAAATCTAAATTTTCTGAATTTAATGCGCTACAAACATAAAAATATTAAGTTGACCAATTTATAATAAAAAAAATAATTTAATTTCATAGTAACATAATCATAACTAAAAGCCAGTATTTAAAATTCCTTTCTAAACGCATTTAATTAAAAGTGATTGATTGTAAGAATTTAAAATTCACTTAATATCGATTAAAAAATGTTATAACTTTAAAATATTTTAGCACAACAGTAGAAATTATAAATTAAAATACCTTATTACACAGTAAAAAAAACTTTTAATAAGTTTTACTTCTAATTATTGCAGACAATTATCATAAAAAAGCGAATCTAAAGTAAATATTGTAAAACATTAGAGAGTTTTTGCATACCGTATTTTGGACGTCCGTTAGCTTTTTCTCCCTAGCGCGCATGCTCATAGGAAACGTTATTACAGATACGCAAGCACAATTTGCTATGCGCATGCGCGTTAGGGAGAAAAAGCTAACGGACGTCCAAAATACGATATGCAAAAACTCTCTATTATTTAAACATTCGCGTTGCATAGAACCCCTGCTTATCGCATGCTGTAGTGTCATGTGACACTACAGCATGCGATAAAAAAAAGAATGCATTGAAAAATATTAAAATTCTAAAACAGTATTTTACCGAAGAAAAAAATATTATCAATGGATGATGCGACTGTAAAAAAAGAATAATACAAGCATTTTCAATAAAATAGAAAAAAAGCACTGAAGTATAGAAAACGATGGTTAATTTTGGAGAACTTGGCACGAAATAATTTCTTTTTCCGAAAGAACTCTATGAATAACTATTTAATCTTCCTATGCATGTGAACGCCAAGCGATTCGTCAGAAGAGAATTCATGGCCGCAAGAATCGCACTTGCATCACCCTCAGCGTGTTTAGGCATGCGACCTTTTACTGCATTTATTGCATTCATAAGGTTTATCGTCAGTATGGGTGCAGAGGTGTATGTCCAGACGTTTGATGTAGCAATTCTTAACATAGCTTTTACCGCATTCATTTCACGGTTCTGGAGTTGCGCAAGTGTGGATGGTGCGGACATGTCTTTTCAGGCTAGACCTATGAAAAAAGCATTTACCGCAATGCATACATTCATATGTATCTTCGTCAGTGTGAGTGCGGATGTGTTCGCGCATGTAGAAACTTCGAGTAAATGTTCGGTCACAATAATGGCACACATATGGTCTCTCCACATCATGATGACGTTCATGCGATTCAAGATATTCTTTCCGATAGAATTGCTTCAAACATTTACTGCATAGATATAATTTTTTCTTCGGTTTTTTCAGGGGTGCATCCAAGTGTGTTTTAAACATACTCGAATTTCCACTCAAAGGTTTGTCTGGTGAAGGTTCCTTGCAATTCACACTGCTCTCTTTTGCAGTAGTTGAGGTGGAAATGTTGCTGGCGTTGTAGGTTTCCGATGAATAAGCAACTGGCCATGAATACTCCCATGCACGAGGATCGGCGTGGCTGTAAATTATTCCACATCCAGAATTACGCTGTTGAGTTTGAATGGTGCTTGAAATATAGGAAACACTATCGTCCATTCCATAACTAAAATTAGTCCCATGCTTATTTTTTGAAGTATTCTTATCTTCATTGATTTTCACTGCACACAGCTTGGCTGCATGGGATTCTCGGTTCTGCATGGAAACTTGCGAAGTGCTCGGTAACGAAATGTAGTCAGTAAAATAATTAGGATTTACAGTTTCATAAAGGTTCAAAATATTGGTTTCTCTATTTCCGCATAGACTGTTGCTGGAAGTTGAACGATTTTTTGAATGTATATCACAGATTAAGGGGTCAAAAGAAGAGAATGATTCTATTTGATGAAGGGAATCAGTTTGAGGAATCGGGTCCATCGGATTATATTGCACATTTTGTGTGTCAAAATCGGTGTTTCTACAGATGTCTCAGGAAATTGCGATAACCGATTTGTCAATGTACTGTCAGTTTCACCGAAATTAGGGAAGATGGATGAAAAAAGGGACATTTCATTCGTGCGAGACATTTCAAGAAATGCCATTTGTGAAGATGCATTAGAAGGCTGAGCTCTTTGATTTATCGTTGCATTCCTTTGAGAAAATGTCTCTTGAAACACGGGCAAAAAACCTGGTTCAGCAATTGACATGGAAATGTTTGGAGGCTGTTCTGAATTTGAGGGTTGAAAATTCTGAAGATTTTGATTTATAAATACTTTATTCTCTTCAGATGGCAGTTGCAATTGTGTTGAGTTGGGCTCATTTTCTTGAGAATGATGCATGGCAGGAAACAGAATATCCGAAGTTTCAGGATTACATCCATACATATCCGCAACTCTAAACTGTGAAACCTTTTCAGTAGCTTTCGTTTCTTTACAATAGATTGGTTGATGAATATTAGAAAGAATGCCTTGTTGCCTTGAAATATTTATTTCATTCATTGGTGAGCTCCGTGCTTCATAGTGCAGTTGCTGTTCCGTTCTGAAATCAATGTTTTGAGCCAAGTTACCATCACTATTTTGAGGAATGGTTGCATTACATTGACGGCGTTGGTTCCCAAAATTCTTGCAATAATGAATTTCAAGATTTGTTACATAGGCATTGCAAAATTGACAATTGCTGATTTCCATACTTCTTAAGAAATTTTTTCTAAAAACATTAAATCACTAAAATTCACTTAAAAACGTATTTGTTGGACATTTATTATACCTTAATGATCAAAACAAGTTTCTTTTCCTTTACACGCCCTTTTTATGCTATTTATTTGTTTTTAATTCTTGACGTCAAACGAAACTTCTCCAGTTACAGCTTCGAAGAACCAAACGCGAATTCCTTTTCATTTACTAAATAAACTGTCTTACAATAGCTATCTTGTCACACTAGGGCTAAATGAAAGTCTCTCTAATTCCAGACCATCATAATATCATTTCTAATTAAATCACGGCTTTCTTATGTAGTGCCAAATAATATTTATACGTATAAAAACTTTAATTTCATTTTATATAAAAACACAGTATTATTAATACATACATTTCTTTGTGCTCTTCGATCTCATGCATTCACAGTAACGGTAGATATGTGTTCATCTTTACCCAAGGTGCCTTTTTTAGGGGGTCAAACTTAAATGGTTTCTCACTGTAGTGCGCTTCCGAATAATTTTCAAAGCACTTTCCGACAGATGACTTCTGGAGATTCATATAATCATCCTCTACAAACCCATGCCCCCCCTCCATTCATGAATGATTTTTTTTCTTGCTTGTATATGTGGATCTTGTATTTCTCATCTTGCGAAATGGATTATGATATGGCACTGATATGGCACTGATCAATTTATTATGGCAAATTTAGGTAGCTCCATGTTAGAAAGTAAATTTTATTTTATGATTTAAAAGAAAACAATATAAGTTTTATAGGCGGAAAAGCATGCATCTAATTAAGATATGATGAGCGCTCGTGCAGTATTCACATTCCTTGTTGATGTTTTCCCCGGTAATTAACTAAATTGAGTCTCAATTTGCACAAACACGAACAATTGAACTAGGCAGCTTACACCGCATTTTAATCACAAAACTCTAATTGCAAATACTTATTTTCCCACTGACATTTTTCGCAGAATTTTTTTGCTATTTTAAATAAAAATTCCTGTATTTTATACTTGTTTTCTGTATTATACTATGTGATTTTTTTTCAATTACTAATATGTAGGTTATTTTCTATTCAAATAGTTTCTCAAAATCATTTATTATTTGATTTTTAATGAAAATGTAAGCCTTACTTATATACACTTTAGCGGATTCAGTCAAACTAATCGTCCGCACCATTTCAGCCGAGACTTTGCCACCCAGATGCAACATTTTTGTAAATCAAGATTTTTGCAGCAGTAATCCTTTTCAGTACAACTGAATATGGGATCAAGAAATTTTCAACGATTTATCATAGGGTCTAAAGTAAAATTAAATTTTCTAATGAATATCAAAACCTGCGAAAATTTTTCAATAAAAAAAAAGAGAAATTTTACAATATTACGCCAATAAAAGTTTCTATTGTGGAATGCACCATCTTATAGTAAAAAAAAAGTTACATTTAAATCACGAATACATTTGTCATCTTAGAAGCATAATATCACGGCTAAAATTAAGTGTGCTGACATGTTTATTATTCCGGGCTGAAGATTTCGAGTTTTTTCATCCACAAAACGTTTTCTTTCAAAAGCGCTGACCTAGATTCATATGTTGACTTTTTTCACAGTTCGCTCTCCGTTCTCTTAGTTTATTCTTTTTTAATCAATGTTTCTCTTTTTACTTTTCGCTCTTGCATGTTATTTCCCTATTAATAATTTTAATGACAATTAAATAATAATAAAAAAAAACCTCCCCTCTTTTAATTCTTTTTTTTTTTTTTTTTTTTTTATTGGGCAAGCTCTCCATTTAATCTTATCATTTTCTACTCAGCAAAGTGTTCTTCATTCTTCAAAGGACTATTACCAGATCGGAGCTAACGGCTGCTTCGCAGCCAAGGAGCTCCACGAAATACAAATCGTTCGTAGCTTAATAACATTTCGGATTGTGAATCTGGCAACATCCTGTTTAATTGGGCACGTTGTTTGTAACTCTCATACTGAGTATTCTGTTGTTTTTCGTAATATTACTTTTTCAATTCTCACGATTTCCAAAAGGGTCATTTTGTTTTTAAGGTATGCTTTAATAATTAGCACTCTCATTTATTTAAAAATCTCCTTTTCATTGTATAAAATAAGAAACACTAAAATGTTATTGTCTTTTTATGTCTTTAAATCAGAAAAGGTAAAGTGAAAAAAAGATATGTTTTAAAGTTTTTCATAATTTAAGCCATTCTCTGTATACATTTAAATCAGCGGTACTTAAATTATTAAACTTCGCATCCCCCCTCCCCGCCCCTTAACAAGGATATATTTATTTGCCCCTTGACTGTTTATATTAATGCCTTTCCACCACAATTCATCCCTGGTCTTGGATTTTGATATACTGAATTTCCATATGGGGATTTCTACATGATATATTGCCTCTATAGACGAACTAGCTTTAATTTTACAGCTTATCAAACTTTCACTAATAATATTATAATATTCATTATATGTAACAGCATTACTTACTATAATACGAAACAAAATAAAACAACAATTTTTTAAGTATTTAAAAAATTATACCATATTTACTGTATAACTGCAATAATCTTTTTTTGAGAAAATGAAGTCGAATGTGTTACATTTCATTACGAAATTATGTAAAGCAAACAGAAAAGCCTACATTTCGCAGCAATATATATATATATATGTATACACACACACATAGTTGGTCTCCACTTGACACTGTTTCTGTATTACGTGGTATTATTGGTATTCCTTGATATTGCAAGCAATTGCTGGTATAGTTTTTTTTCTCGAAAACTACAATAACAGGGATGGTATGGATAATGTTAATCTATTCTTGGAATGAGCTGCACGAGAATTGTTTGAAAATTGCATGGATGAATGTGAAGCTTTAGCTATGCAAGGATGTTTACACAAAAGAATACATTGTTAATGCTGACAAAATAGTCGGGGAATAAAATGGGGTTGGATAATATAGATGCACAGGATATTGAAAAATTATTGCCAGTTACAAGGGGTGAATGCCTTTTCAACGAAGTGTAATATTTTTATGTTATGTTGTGGCAAGATATTTAGATTTGTATATATTATTATTTTTGTTGAATTATATGTTATGAATGTATCATGTAGATATTTAAAATATACAAATTAAAATAATGTGATTATTACTTTATATAATTAGAAAATACATATATGCTAAATATTTTTATATAAACAATATATTTTATATTATATTAATCGAAGCCTCAAACCAGCATAAATTCCTGCTCACTTATCGCTTTTTAGATATTTTATTTCAACGCGTACTCTTTCATGATCATAAATTTCATGTTACGTTTTCATCACCGATGATTTACATTTTTCTTACTTTTTTCTCTCAATTCATACGATTACTATTATCTATTTATCATGACTTTTCTTTCCTACTGCCATCACATACCATTGAGTAGATGAACGCTTCGCTTCAGGCACTCGACATCTTTATTCAACTTAGTAGCTTAGTAACATTTCGGATTGTGAATCTGGCAACATCCTGTTTATTTTAGCACGTTGTTTGTAACTGTCATTCTAAGCAGTCTGATGTTTTTCGTGATATTACTTTTTCAATTCTCACGATTTCCTTTAACCTCTGGGCATTGTCAATGTTTCCATTCATTTATGATTGTCACCACTGGAGATCAGGCCCCTCATAGAGCCGGTCAGCTCCAATAATCTTCAACATCATCATTCTCCTCATAAAATGAATCGCCGCAAATTCAAAACAAATATAAAAGGCTCTAAAGGAAAAATGTGGAAGAAATGCCACAGCTGTACTTTTAATCCTGAATTCAATAAATTCCGCAAGAAGTAAAAAAAAAAAAAGGTTTAATTTGTTTCAAGGTATGCTTTAATGATTAGCCCTCTCATTTATTTAATAATCTTCTTTTCATTGTAACAAATAAGAAACACCAAAATGTTATTGTCTTTTTATATCTTTAAATCAAAAAAAGTAAAGTGAAAAAAAGATATGTTTTAAAGGGTTAAACGTTAAGGTTATTAACGTTACCTTGGCGACAGACTTGGCGGTTTTTAAGTGTCGCCAATCTAGCAGCTACTAAGGTTACCAAACCAATAGAATAGATTGGTGCCACTTAAAAACCGCCAAATCTGTAGCTGCGGTTGGCGCGTGTGCCCTGTATTGGCGCAACTGTCGCCAAGGTACCGTTAATACAAA
>BPLQ01000159.1:0-31281 GCA_021605075.1 Caerostris darwini
GTACAGATATAGTGTAGGTTTCAGGAATAAGAGTATATATAAATTTTAAAAGTTAATGTTTAGTTGCCCACGTATATTTGCAAATGCTGTGAATTTAATACTTAGACAACATAAATACATAGTTAATATTTTGTTTTAACGCATTAAGTATTAACAAATTAAAATTCATTTTTAAGATATTTTTTACCCATGAGTCAATAGCATTTTTTTTTCTGTCTTGAACAAATATAATAGCGTACAAATTTATATTTCTTCTTTTGAAGTTCAACTGTTTCAACTCTCGTGTAAGACGTTTAAGTTCGACAACCTTTTCTGATGCGGAAGTGGACAGGGACAATTTAGCTCATTTACCGCACATTTATGCACGCAGGTCGTCACTTCCTGTTTATATTGATGGAGGGAGAATCGGTCTGCTTCATACGAATAATCATGGCTTTAACACATGTTGATTGTTTGAGTTGTTTAAATTAGCTTCACAATGAATTTAATTCAAAACAACGATCCTATTCACATTAGAGTTTGATTATGTTAATAAAGATCTAGAATCCGGTTCCCC
The DNA here is from genome assembly GCA_021605075.1 of Caerostris darwini. Taxonomy (NCBI): domain Eukaryota; kingdom Metazoa; phylum Arthropoda; class Arachnida; order Araneae; family Araneidae; genus Caerostris; species Caerostris darwini. Next base: position 557 of record BPLQ01000159.1, read on the forward strand.
ATCCGCCAAATCGAGCGGTCTGATGGCCAGTTTGGCTAGCGCTCTGGCCATTGGTACCACAGGCTTCAGTTTCGTATCCCGGTAGTGGCATTGATGTTTGTTAATGGTTCGGAATACATGTTAAACTGTAAATCTTGAACTAATTAGCTTGAAGTGTGCAAATTTGACCGTAGAACATCAAACAAAATTGCAGACCTATGTAAACAACGAAAATGGCAGTCCATTTCTTTAAAATGAATTATAACTTACATTTTACTGCACTGCATCTTTAGTATAGTTACTTACTTTATCCAATTAATAAAAAAAAACTTATTCCAAAGTTGGTAATCTTTATATATATAATACTTTTGTACATGTGTTTGTCACTGAACTCCTTCCAAAAGGAATTGGCTAGCTCTCTGGCCTTTGGTACGACAGGCTCCAGGTTTGAATCCTGTCGGGTGCATGGATATTTGTTAGTGGTTCGGAATCCACTTTAAACTGTAGGTCCTGGTCTGATTAGCCCTCGTGTGTACAAGATGATCGCATAGAGACAAAACAAACTTCCTAAACAGCTGAACCGATTTTGATGAATTTTTTTGTGTGTGTTTGAATAGCTTCCTGGAGGGTTTAGATTTACAATTGGACCCCTAGGTGACGTTGAAATCAGGTTCTTCTGTACGTGTGTCTGTCACTGAACTCCTCCTAAACGGCTTGAACGATTTTGATGAAATTTTTTATGTATTTGGAAAAACATGGAGAATTTTTTTATGCTATCCTTTTGTTGTAAGTCGCCACCAGATGGCGCTGCAGTATATCTACTTGTATACCATTCAATTAATCGCTATGAAAATTGACAATAAAATAATATATAGTATTATTATTATATATCTACTTTATTGTTACTTGCCACCAGATGGTGCTGCAGCATTTTCCTCTTATACGCCTTTCAAACAATGTCAATGAAAATTAGTGTGTACATATATTGGAGCATGGAGAATATATTCACGATAACTAGTTTTCTACAATGCACTTTTTTTGCAGGACAACGTATGTCGGGTTCTGCCAGTAATTGATAAATACCTTAAATTTTCCTTTTTACATCACAGCATAAAGTTTAACTTCCGTTACGCGTAATTTTTACGCACATTTATTTATTTAGTCTTTTTGTCACTTACGCAAATATTGACGTCACGAATCTTCATTGATTGACGTCACGAATCTTGGGAAAAAAAATGCTATGATATTAGCCCAAGAATAAAAATAAAACATTCTTTTCGAATAGAAATTTCGTTCTCTCGTGACTTGAAGAAATCGAAGCTCTCAGTGGATGGAATAAACGCATAAGATCACGTGCAAATTTACACACGTGCCGATGTGTAAATGGAAACTTGATATTGAAATTTTTTTTTTGCTGTGAGATATATTTTATTACGTACTGCCGAAAAGTCGTTACGAATGGCCATCATGTAATTTTTTTTCACCATTTAAAATTGTTTACTATGCCTGTTTTACTTTACTTAAAATTATTTAACTATACTTAAATAAATTTGTCGTAATTCTAGTTGTACTTAAAAGGAAATATATTTAACTGAGGGCCCTAATGGCCGAGTGACTAACGCTCGATGCCACAGGTTTGAGTCCCGGCTGTGCCATAGATGTTTGTAGGAATCCATGGATTGTTTCATTTGTTTATGCCGTGGATGTTTGTAGGAATCCACTTTAAAATGTTGGTTCCGGTCTAACATGATTGTTGGGCTAAGGCTGACAACTATCTGACGCAAAAAAGAAAACATCTCCTGTCTAGAAATCTGCCAATAGGCAGACGGCCTTGGCTCGCCCTAGAGCTGTTGTGCTAAGGATGATGATATATTTAACTGAAATTCGGTGAAAATTTTAATTGATCCACATATGAACATGATTTATAATTTATTCCTATAAATTGAATTTTTTTTAATATATTATTTATGAAATAAATTTCATAATCACTAGAAGATGTTTTTTTTGAAAAAATTAAATCACTTATAATATTTATTGTAAATTAATGATTATTTTTTATAACATGTTTGGTAATCACAGTAATATCGAAAGCATCAGACAAATATTATCTTATGCATTTTCTATCGCTTATATTGAGGTTTGGTTTGTTCGTCATTTTTTGCAACTTTATGCTAATTAGATCGGGACCTACAGTTTAAAGTGGATTCTGGACCACTTACAAACATCCATGCCACCGCCAGGATTCGAACCTGAAGCCTGTGCTCCCAACTGCCAGAGCGCTAGCCAATTGGCTATCAGGCCGCCGTCTAGACTTAGGAGCAAGAGCGCCCTATTTTGATAATGTGTTCGTTTTGTGAACTAATTTGGTTTGGTTTGTCGCTCTACGGTCATATTTTGCAACTTGATGCTAATTAGACAGGAACCTACAGTTTAAAGTGCATTCTGAACTACCACCACTTGTTGGCGGTTTGGATTCCACGGTAAACTGAAAGTTCTGGTCTAATTAGTCTAAAATGCGCACAAAATTATCGTAGAACGATTAAACAAACCAAATCATATATAGCAGCTATTGGATATTGCTTACAAATCAGTTTCAAAGTTTTTTTAAAAATTTAATATTTGAATTAGAATGAAGCGTGCACAAAAGGACCGTAGAGCGAAAAACCAAACCAAACCTAGATTTCAGACTATTGAGATTTTGTTAAAAAATGCATATTGCCACTTTTGCCCTGTAGGTCTTTCGACATATTATATTATAATATGTCGAAAGACCTACAGGGCAAAAGACAGGGACATATTATATTATAATATGTCGAAAGTGCTTTTTAAATTTAATATAATAAACAATTAATTTTATGTACTTCTATAGCTTGTTGAAAAGTTAAAACATGAAGCCTTGATCCTGTTTCGACTAATTAAAAGAGAAAACACTTAAATATTAGAAAAATCTGAAAATAAATTGTTGCCTAATCCTCAGTGTCTGGCAACGCGGGTCGGACACACCAAGAGCAGTCTACTCATGGATGGAGGGAAACGGAACAGTTTCTGTTGTGATGGAGAACCAGCAGGTAGAAGTCTGACATGACCCCGTGTCGCTGAAGAAGGAGGGCAGTGTTTACCGAGAAGACTTTTAGGGGAAACTACCTCGAATTTGCATGTTGCAGGGGAGAGAACTCGGAAAACTCCCACCAGATAATCCGACTCATGGCAAGATGCTGAACATCCCAAACGCCATCGAGGCTCCTCGTTCTTTGAAACAGTGTCTACAACAAAGCCGCCAGTGGATTGAAGCTCAGTTACTACTGAGCCACGAGTCGGGCCTGGAAATAAATAAAATATTTTAAATATTAGAAAATTTTCTGATTTAATATAAACAATGGAAAATTTTTTGTAAACAATGTTATTTATTTCTTACCCTATCCCAAGAATAAATCTGTAGTCACTCAAATTTGTAAAAAGTTTCTATTAGTCATTCAATTATTCATTGTATATTTTAAAGGACTAGCAAAGAATAAAGTATTTGAAAAAACTGCGCGTAACAAAGTACAAGTGGTTATTAATAGATAAGCTTTAAGATATGCAAGCCTTTTTTTTATCTGCATAATATTTGAGCAAGCATAAAAATTGAAAAATCGAAGCAATCTGATGAATCACTTTTGTGATTTGTTATTAAAAAAAAATTATTCAAACGCGAAACTCTTATTAAATTAATTTAATTCTTCTCCATTGGTGCAACAACCCCTTTGTGGGCCGTCTGCGTACAGGCAGATTTCGAAATATGAGATTTTTTTTTGTCAGCCCTACGTCCAACACTGTGCAGTCATATTAGAGCGGAATCTGTAGTTTAAGGTGGATTCCGAACATTGCAAATATCCATGGCATCGCCAGCACTCAAACCCGAAACCTACGCACTGCGAACCTGAACGCTAGTCACTCGGCCAATATTGTAATCCGGATATATAAATTTTAAGCAACATTGAAATCTATATATTTGCTATATAGATATAGATATAGATATATTGTCTATATATTTGCTATAGACTTTCCGACTAGTAAGAATGGTTTGGTTTGTCGCTCTACGGTCATTTTGTGCACACTTTAGGCTAATTATTAGTCTGGGACCATACAGTTTAACGTGGATTCCGAACTACTGACACACATCCATGCCACCACCAGGATTCGAATACAAAGTTTGTAGTACCAAAGGCCAGAGCGCTAGCCAATTGGTCATCAGGCCTCCCTAGTAAGAATAATACATGTGTAAACAATAAAAGTATTCTTATCAGAACAAACTCGAACTAACATGGAGTTGTACGATTTAGACTGTTTAACTCAGATACTCTAAGTATATTTGTTTTCACCATTTTAATAGTAAAACGATAACATTGGCTAAAAAGGCCTTTTTTTTTTAATAAATCATCTAAACTTTTAGACAGAAGATTAGATTTTAATTTTGACTGTAGTATTATTAATGAAAAAGGAAATTCGTAAAAAGCCTTTCAAAATAATTGTTGTTTTTTTGTAAATTAACATTATATGTATATGAAAGGAAACAATAAAGACAAAAAATTAATCCAGTTATTAATATAGAGATTTGTACCGCTGCTTTTAATATTTCAGACTCATAGATAAATAATTTTTTTTCCAATTATGAAAGTTGCGATTTGTAATTATAAAAGTATATATTACATTTGACAGAATGGATATTTGACATTTTTTTATGTTCGTATAACTTTAATAATAGATGCATTGTTGTATCTCCATAAATCTTGCGATTGTAGGATTCAGGCAGTCATTACCTCGTGATTATCTTCTTAATACATGAGAATGTGACACTAATACGATATCATTGTTCTTAAATACTTGAAGGTCATATTTATTTAACGTCATTTGGATGACAATCATCATAACTTGTAAAATCATTTTAACCACCCACTGTTCTTTGTCATCCACTAATGTATTTGTTCATTTAATTTGAACTCTGTATTCTTCCGATGAGTTAATTAAGATATATAGGTTCATTATCACAAATACGTTTGACATTTTTTTATAAATGACAGGATTTTTTTTATCATGCGTGAACAGGATGTTATCTTGGTTAGAGGTCCCTGTCGTCTCCAAAATAGGGAATAAAAAAAATAAGTAGGGGTATAAATTATTATTTAAAACAGACTAATCTCTTTCTTTTTCAAAAACCTTTATTTAAAATAAACGTTGATTTTATTCCACGTGTTTTAAAATTGGCATGAAATATCTGTTACTAAATCTAACGATTGAACCATATCAAGTCCTGTGCACTGTGGTTCATTTTGAATCGTCTGGCTTTCAAAATATAAACAGATTATCATTTCAATATCCTCAAAACAATGTCTAAGGATTAGTTTATGTTTATAAAAGTTAATTCAACGATCACCTAACATACTTCTCTGTCTGTATTGGATTGTGCTTCTTCTAGTATTTGAACAATTGCTTTCTCATAAAGTTGTAGAGTTATTAAATTGGTTATATTCCTGTCGCTATTGAATTGGATAGTTCTTGTGGGGATTCTGCACTTTAAAGTTCCGATTTCGCCAAGTTTCTTTTCTGCACCGAAATCGCAAAAACGCAGTATTTTTTAACAGTAGAGATAATTTGATCACGAGAAAAAAAATCGCCAAATAAACAAGCGGAACAAGACCTGCTACCTCCGGAAGCTCGGATCGGATTCGCATCCCTTAAGGGTTAGTAACCACCGAATACAACCCTTCCAAAGAACACACACATAATATATACCATAAATATAACACATGAATTGTACAATCGATTTCTCCAAGCAATACTACTAATTATACAGTGATTTCGCAAATAATACTGCGATTTCACCAAGTCTCTTTGTCGGGCCAAATGAAATCGCCAAAACCGCAGCGGCCATTTTGTTTGTTTAGAAGTGGATATGGCGAAAGCCGCAAGACAACTAATCGGCAAATAAACAAGCAGAATCTTAAAGTGCAGAACGCCCTTTCCTGTAGTATTCTGACCTATTGCTTCATAATTTTTTTTTATTTAATGAACATTAGTATACTCTCATGCGTATTCATCCAGCAAAGTATATTCATCATCATCATGATTGACGCAACAGCCCCATGGAGAGCCAAGGCCGTCTGCCTACTGGCAGATTTCGTAACGTGAGATGTCTTCTTTTTACGGGATAAGGTTGTCAGCCCTACGCCCAACGCTCTACAGTCATGTCAAGCTGGGACCTACAGTTTAAAGTGGATTCCAAACCACTACAAACATCCATGGCACCGCCGGGATTCGAACCCAAAATCGAGCCCTAGAGTGCTAGCCACTCGGCCTACACTACCCAGTATATTCACACATGATAAATTGAAATTCGTAACCTGTTTTAATTTTTTTATATTTAATTTGTTAATCTTGCACTGAGCCCTCTGACTGCAAGCATTTAGCGAGGCCTGGCGTCACCAGCGACACCTTAGTTCTGATATTTACATACAAATCACTTTTATTCTGAATTGGATACTCATTGGACTGCTTGCAACAAGTTCTATTTATGCATTATCCTGGCCATCTACTTAAAAATTACATCATTATTTAAATTTTGAATGATGTTGTATATAAATAAAATATTGTAAAAAATTGTCAAGATATTTTTGTGCAACCCGATGTTACGTTACGAATAGTACAAGCGACTCCCATACCTAAAGCTATGTAACCTTTTACCATTTAGAAAGATTAAGGGGGAAAAGCAGTGGGCCTCATTTATGCCACGAACAGCCCACTGAGGAGTAATGAGAGAAGGACATTGCCTTCTGGGAGGACTTTTTGGAGTACTACTGTGTGTCAAAAAAGTAAGACCAATTTTCAATTTAAATTTCCAGGGCATATGGTATTTCAATTTTTTTTCTCTTTTAGTTTGTTGGCACTGTCCTTCAGTTCTGTGTGAAATTTGACGTAAAAATATTCATTAGTGTTTGAGTTACTCTAGGTTTTGTGAGACGCTATAACTGATTCTAGCAACTAGCAAGATCTCGCGTTAAATTTTGTTTGCGGAAACGTATAGAATGTTGCAGAAGGCATTCGGTGAGCATTCCTATATCGGAAAGAAATGCTTAGAAGTAGTAAAAACAGGTCAAAGAAGGCCGAGAACGCATTGAAGACGAAGAGCCCTCTAGGCGACCATCAGTCGAGATCATGTTCAAAAAATGAAAGATTTTGTTCTTGCAAACCGTCGATTTACAATTAGAGACCTTGCTGATGTTGTTGGAATTTAAAAATTCCATTTTAAAAGATGTTTTGGGCCTCAAACGCGTCAAATCTTGATTGGTACCGAAGACACTGAATGCGCCAGCTCACACTGCATTGATTCTTCGTGACTTTTTCGCCAAAAATGAAACCCATATCGTTCCACAACCAGCGTATTCACATGATTTAGCATCGTGCTACTTCTGGCTATTCCCTAAACTCAAAAGACCACTCCGGAGATGCTGTTTTGAGTCGATTGAAGAGACATTTCAAAAATCGCCGGAATCAGCGTCTCACGAAGCCAAGCGTAACTCAAGCACTAATGAATGTTTTGACGTAAAATTTCCCACAGATGTCAAGGACAGTGCCAACAACCTAAAAAAGAAAAAAAAATTGAAATTCCATAAGCTCCAGGAAATTTAAAGTGAAAACTTGTCTTACTTTTTGGACACGGTAGTAAATTTGCATTTGCGTATCGTATGGGAGAAAACCGGAACACCCCCAGGCAGTCAGATTATCGACGCCAGATGTGGTAGCGCACAAACGCCCTTTTTTTTTTCGTTGCCACTGTACTACGAGTTTGCTAGTGCAACTCGCTGTCTTCAAAAGTCTATGTATTCTTTTTCTAGATACAGGGTTTCAAAAAGTGTTGACACAGCTTTAGAGGTAAAGGAGACATAAGTCCTCACGCCACTGCCTAAGCCCTAGGCACGAGGCCCTGAATATACATAAAAAAATGGTTTAACTGCTCATAAATTTCAAAGAAAAAATGCATTGTATTTTTCGTTTATTTAAGCGAGGCTAGAATGGCCAAGTGTCTGGCACTCGGTGCCAGAGGTTTCGAGTTTGAGTGCCAACCATGGATATTTGTAGTGGTTCGGAATCCACTTTAAACCGTAGGTCCCGGTCTAATATGATCGTAGAGCGTTGTCTTGATGTATAGTCAGTCTTTAGCCGTCGTGGTATCTCGTTAAAGTGAAGCTGCATATTATCCTTAGCCATGGACGAGTCGCCAGCGACTGGATCTTTAGGACGTAGTGTAGGTTTTCCTGTAGCAGGGGGATTAGTAACAACAATAACATTTAATAAGACAATTTTTTGGGTTTCTTGAGATAAATATAAAATTCTTGAGATAACAAATAGCCCGGAGATAACTTTTATCATAATCTTCTCACTCTCGATATATAGAATATATACATTGCTTATTTTTTAAATCGAGTTTATTCTTATGGACGCTTTTATTGTTCACATTCTTTAATAGAAAATACTAGATTCCCCCAAAGGTCAATTGTCATTTAAAAGAGCTTTATGACCTCAGATAATTTTCGACCGCATTCATTAAGACCGTAAATCTTCTGCTTAGCAAAGTTTCCGGCAAGACTCAAGTGAAAAATCGCTTCCAACAATACAAATGAGCAGCTGCAGCTGCAGCGAATCTGACAGCTAGAAAGAAGTCGGTCGGGGTTTTGAAGTTGGTGATATATTTTTTTTCATGCTTTGTATCTAGGTCATTCATTATATTCATCAACTCCTAAGTGGCTTCATATTTTTTAGGCTTTCTGAGAAATTCGATTTGTGTAACCATACGTCACTCACTGCTCTAATTATAGATGAGCTAAGTTATTAAAGAATTAATTCTTTCATAAAGAACTTAACCAAATACTGTAAAAGTTTTTTTTAGGTGTTAGGTAATTTTATTAGGCAACTATCTATTCTCGATATATGAAACGCTGGTTATCATACCGTTCACAGAAATTGAATGAAATTTTTTGATTAAGATATTTCGAGGTATAGTGTGAGCTCAAGAATCATATGAAAAATTAGAGTTACTCCGATTATAGATGAGATAAGTTATTAAAGAGTTATATCTTCATGAGAAACTTTTATTTTATTATTTTTTTTAATTCCAATGGCAGATTATGAACAGTTACAGCAAAAAAAAAAACCATACAACAACAACAAAATAATACAACAAAACATGCTGAAACAGAGTTCATTAATCTAAAAATAATGCCAAGTTGCAGATCTTTTGGCCACTAAAAAGCGTTACCAGGTGCACCATGGGGAGGTAGATCTTCTGCACACCCCTCATGAGAAACCCCTCATCTTAAATTTGTTAAATCTTTATATGACATTTAAATCTTTTATAAGGAACTTAACAAAATAATGTAATTTTTTTTTTTAGTTACTAAAATAATTTTATTGGGTAACTATTTATTAGAGAGTTTTTGCATACCGTACGTTAATTACCGTAAGACGTCCGTTAGCTTTTTCTCCCTAGCGCGCATGCTCAGTTTCCTATGAGCATGCGAGCTAGGGAGAAAAAGCTAACGGACGTCCTACGGTAACTAACGTACGGTATGGAAAAACTCTCTATTCTCGATAAATGAGCCGCTAGCTATCATAGTACCTTTAACTGAAACCGAACAAAAATTTTTTTGTTTAAGGTATTTTAAGGTGTGCGCGGGCCTGAATGGTCGAGTGGCTAGCGCTCTGGCGCTCGGTACCACAGGTTTCGAGCTCGAGTCCCGGCGGTGCCATGGATGTTTGTAGTGGTTCGGAATCCACTTTAAGTCGTAGGTCCCGGTCTCATATGACTGTAAGAGCGTCACGGAGCAAAAGTCAGACTTCTACCTACTGGTGCTCCATCACAACAGAAGCTGCTTTCTTCCCCTCCATCCATGAGTAGATCACTCATGGGATGTCCGTCCCGCACTGCAGGACATTGAGGATTAGTCACAACAACAAGGTATGCGCTCAAAAATCATATGAAAAATAGCAGTTAAAATCTTAACAGTTACGTTTACAGAGATAAAATTTCGAAAATTTCAAATTGCATTACCTACTATTTTTTATTGGACTGTAATCTCCGTAGTGAAAAAGCATAAACAGCGTTGGAACGGTGGTAGTACCACGAGTATCATATGGTAGTATCACGTAGTAGAAGTTTAACTTGGGTACGTGTCACTAAAGAAGGAAGGCAGTGCTTTCTGGGAGGAATTTAAGGGTGAGCTACCCCGTATTTGCGTATTTGGGAGAAAACCCGGAAAAATCCCACCAGATTGTCCGACTAGCGAGACAAGATGCAAAACGCCTCGAGTCTCCTTGATTTTGAAAGAGCGCCTACAATAATGCCGCTAGCGTATTGAACCTCATGCTCATCAGCTGCGTACGTTGAGCCACGAGTCTGGCGCGAGAGAAAATCTTCTATCTTAACGAGAAAAAGAGAATTTACCATTCAAATATACAAAATACATTTGTATACACAATATATTTGGGTCTATTTGTATGCATTTCTAATATATTTTATATATTTGTATGCCAAAACATTGAAGAAATATCGCTAAGATACTTCAGGCCCATGCTTATCATAAACATAACGATAAATAAACTCGGAGTGCTTATCGTTTTGGTCTGATGGTCGAGTAACTAGTGCTATGGCGCCACAGGTTTCGGGTTCGAGTCCCGGCGGTGCCATGGATGTTTGTAGTGGTTCGCAATCTACTTTAAATGGTAGGTCCAGGCCTTATATAACTGTAGAACGTTGAACGTAGAAATGACAGCCCTACCCCGTAAAAAGTCAGCGCCATTGAGCTAAGTCAGACTTCTTTCTATGGGTGCTTCATCACTGACTGACCTTGTAAATAAGCAAATGAAAAGACATATAAGTTAAAAAATATTATAAAAGGAGTCATACATATTTAAATATTATTTGCCTCCTTTTAATTTTAATCTAATCCATCCCTGTCGGTCTAATATGACTGTAGAGTGTTGGGCATAGGGCTGACAACCTTAATCCGTAAAAAAAGAAAATATTTCCGTTCTCGAAATCTGTCAGTTAACAGACGTTCTTGGTCCACCATGGGGATGTTAAGCCAATGAAAAAGAGTTTTAGCATTTATTTTATATTGCATTATTTTTTTTTTCTGTAATATATGACTTAACTATAATTATTTTATAGTGCGCCTAAGATTATTTGTAGGATTTTAAATGCGCCCCAACTTCAAAACCACTGACCTAGAGTTCAAAAAGCTCCTTTCTCATAACATCGTTTGATTTGCACGACTTGTACGTTTCCAATTCCTGAGGAATAAATTGACAGGAAAAACAAAAAAGAAGGGTAGCTATATTTCATTCATCAAACAATAAAACAATAAAATACAAACGAGCACAAACGATCCTGCATTTTCCGGTTTTTAATTCACATTTTCAAAGAACTTCAAAGTTCGTTCACGAATGTAAGCGGTGAAGGAACCTTAAATATTTATAGATTCCCAAAACTGTCAGGTGATTATGAATAAAAACGTTTTTCTTTCTTCTTTTTCATCGATCTTTTGATTTTCGTGTATTATAAGTTAGGGGCATAAGCTCAGTCATGTTTTTTTTTATATATAACTTCTAGTGATGTACAAATTATTATCTTAAATTACTTCATTCATAAAGTGGCTGTAATGCTAACTCAACAAGAAACTCATGAAATTTAAATAAGTAACATGAATAATGTAGAATTTTTCCCCACGCGACGAGTTGTGGCTTTTCCTTTCCAGGAGAGAGGAATGTATATTACTTGACAAGTACATAATAACAACCCATCAGACAGCAAAGAAGCAGTGTTGTGGATAGTTGATGCAATTAGTGTTTTGTACTAATGAGAACAACATGTCACTCAAATCTGATAACAGATATTCTGTATCATGGATAATGAGGCCTCATGAAATTAGTAATTGTCTGCACGACCTTCACAGGTCGAAACAATTACAGACGGAATATGGACTATACCGTGCATTGTTCGATTGCGATTGATGATAGACCATGGCCTGAGAAAATGTCTACTCTAATCAGAAGTGAGGGAAGCTGATCCCACTCCCTTCTTGACGGGTTTTCTTAAAGGAAGATTTTTGGTGAAGAAGAGAGTTCTGTGAGGAGGCGACAAGTTTTTTCTTTCTTTTTTCTCTGAAGTGACTGAGTAGGTCGAACTTTTCCGCATACTTTAAAAGTGAGCCCCTTGTGGTTTCGTGTATCACGCCGTGTGATAATTAAAGTCTGCGCAGACAACGTATTTAAAATTCGTTGTAGACTCGAGAAAATCTCTAAATTTAGAGTGAACTGCACTTAATGTGAATCAATATCTTTCATTTTCATTTTCATTTTTTTTTTTTGTAAATAATCAATTGTGTGAACTCAGCGTTCCGTATATATAATAATGCTTGTAAATAAAAATTAGTATTCCCATGATCCTGAAAGTGGTCCTTTTCTTGAAACCGTTATAGGTCTAGTATAGGCCGAGACTTTACAATAAGCTGAAATAGACAACATCCGCTTACAGATTCTAAGGTGTTCGTTGTACTTCTGAAAAAAGAAATTCATTCATATAAATTTAATGGTAGATATCACCTGACTGCATAAGATGAAACATTTTTAATTTTGATAAACTTCATAACAAAATATTGGTGAATCATGCAAAATAAATTTTCAATATAGTCAAAAATATATCCGATAACGATTAAAATTATCGTCTGGAAAATTTTAAATGAAGATTTATTTTGAATTACTATTTATAAATAAGAATTTAAAATATAAGTGTTCAGCTTATATAAGATAACTTTTGAAACGAACAAAAAAATACTTAAAAAAGAGCATGACTACTAAACTGTAGGATGATTATGAATAAAAAGGTTCGTGCATTACAAGTTGGAGTCATAAGCTTAGTCATGCTTTTTTTTCTGGTGAAAAAGTGTTATATTAAATTATTTCACTCATGAAGTGACTGTAATTTTATCCCAACAAGAGATTCATGAAATTTGAATAGGTAACATGAAGAAGTGGACCACATCCGCTTACAAATTCTAAGGTGTTCGTTGTACTTTTGAAAAAAAGTAATTCATTCATATAAATTTACTGGATGGTTTTACCTGACTGCAAAAAATAAAATATTTCTCATTTTGGTAAATTTTAAAAAAAAAAAAAAAATATCGATGAAACATACAAAAAAGAAAATCTCAATTGCATGTCAAAAATATCCGATAACGATTAAAATGATTGTTTGGAAAATTTTAAATGGAGAATTAATTTGACTAATGGTTTGGAAAACTTTATTTTGAATGATCGTTTGGGAAAATTTTAAATGGATAATTGTTTTGAAGCATCGTTTGTAATATTTTTAAATGAAGAGTTATTTTGAACGATCGTTTGAAAAATTTTAAATGCTGAATTATTTTGATTTACTATGAGTAAGAATAGTTTAAAATATAAAAGCGTTAATCTGATATAAGGAAACAATTGAAACAAACAAAAAAAGTGTTTTAAAAAGTACATAACCCCATAAATTTCAATAATCATACCACCAGATGGCGTCAGGCATTAACTATAAAAAAAATAAGGCTTTTATTTAATTAAAATATAACTGACTTGGCTCCGTGACGCTGCAGAAGGACAGAACTCTTCGGGGGAACTACCTCGCATTTAGGTATCGTATGGGTGAAAATCCGCAATGCTGAACATCACAATAAAATATAAACGAGTACGGTTATGTAGTTGATAGTTGTATTTCATTCATCAAACAGTAAAACAATAAAATATAAACGAGCACAAACAGTTCCGATCCTGCATTTTCCGGTTTTCAATTCATATTTACAAAGAACTTCAAAGTTTGTTCACGAATTTAAGCGGTAGAAGAACCATAAATTTTTATAGATTCCCAAAACTGTCAGGTGATTATGAATAAAAAAGTTTTTTGTTTCTTCTTTTTTCATCGATCTTTTGTTTTTCTCGCATTACAAGTTAGAAGTATAGGCTTAGTCATGTTTTCTTTTCTGGTGGCATACAAAGTGTTATCTTAAATTACTTCATTCATAAAGTGGTTGTAATTTTATCCCAATAAGAGACTCGTGAAATTTAAATCGGTAACATGAATAAGCGGAAGTCGACCACATCAGCTTACAGGTTCTAAGGTGTCTGTTGTACATCTGAAAAAAAAATTAGTCGTTCATATAAATTCACTGGCAGATTACATCTGATTGCATAAAATAAAACACTTTTCATTTTGGTAAATTTTATAACAAAAAAATATCGGTGAAACGTGCAAAAAAGGAAATCTCAATTGCGAGTCAAAAATACCTGATAACGATTAAAATCATCGTTTGGAAAATTTTAAATGGAGAATTATTTTGAATGATCTTTTGGAAAAATCTAAAATGGAGAATTATTTTGAAGGATCGTTTCAAATATTTTAAATGGACAATTATTTTGAAGGACCTTTTGGAAAATTTTAAATGGAGAATTATAGTGAATAATCATTTGAAAAATTTGGTTTGTGATTATTCGATATAGATTGTCCAAAATTTTTTATGATTTAAAATGAAATGAAAATAATCAGTTTAATTATTGCGATTTATGCACATCGTTTACTTCATTCACGAATTGCTACACATCGTTTCAACATGATTCGTCAGTACAACGTCAAAGGAGAATGATTCAGTGATCTGTTTTACAAACTCAAATAAAAAAAATGCAATTATTTGTAAAGAAAAGTTGTGTAAAAAAAATTTATATTAGCATTCCAATAAACTGGTTATTGAAACAATTTGAACGAAGCGATATGATAATATTTAGCGAAATTTAACAAATAATATATCTACTGTATAGATAAAGAAATTTTTTTTTGGTTTTTATATTTTAATATAAAGTGATAATAATCAGTTTTACTATTACGATTTATGCACATCGTGTATTTCACTCACGAATTGCTACACATCGTTTCAACATGCTTCGTCAGTACTACAACGTCAAGGGAGAATGATTCACCGCGCTGTTTTGCAAACTCAAAATAACTTTCATAAAACAAAGTGAGGGCAGTTTTATGACAACATTATGCAAGTATGCTGACCTGGTTGTTCATGCTGAAATATTTAGAAGTGAATTCTTTTCTAATGTGTAGACATGCACTAAACAGGAAAATAAATGATTATTTACACCTATTCTCGCCAGTATTGTTTAACTTTTTTTTCTAACTTTCTAATCACCTTTATGTAAATAATCGTATGTTTATTTTATTTATTTTGTGATATCTACAAATCTGTTCTTGTAAATGTTTTATCAGTGAGTCTTAATCGAAATCAGATTCTAACTTTTAAATCAATATATTTAATTTGTTGTATATGTAATATTTTAGTTTAAAAAAGGAAAGAAATGGAAAGAAAAGATTGATTCACGAAAGTAGAGTTTCTTTACCTGATTTTGTGAACATAAAGCTGTTGTATTGTATTCTGGGGGGTGGGATTAAAAATGATGATACGAAAAGTTATAATGTGTTCTAATATTGGGCCAAAAAAATCATATGTAATGTTATGTAAAAATATAAACCTATGGGGCCGAATAGCTTGAGTTCTGGCGCTCGGTACCATAGGTTTCGAATCCCGGCGCTGCCATGGATGTTTGCAGTGGTTCACAATCCCCTTTAAACCGTAGGACCCGGTCTAATGAGATCGTATAGCGTTGTGGGGGTAGTGTTACTCGCGTCCGTGGCCTAGCTTCAAGCTACACGTGCTCCCTGGGTAGTGCTAAATGAGTAACAACAGTGCAGCATTTGTTTACGGCGTAAGGATTAACTGTCTGTGTATTACTAGCTGCATTAGAACAACAACATTAACCAGTGTAAGAATATAAAGAAGAATATGTCTTCTTATTATCAACTGTAAAATTTCACATTTAGCATAAGGCCTTTTTTAAAATGTGTGTATATATATATATGCAGCCTGATGGCCTAGAGACTAGCTCTCTGGCGCTTGATCCCATAGGTTTTCGGGTTCGAGTCCCGTCGGTGCCATGGATGTTTGTAGTGGTTGTAGAGCTTTGGGGGTGGGGCTGGAAGCCCTACCCTGTAAAAAGAAAACATCTCCTGTCTCGAAATCCGCCAGTAGGCGGACGGCCTTGGCCCACCATGGGTCGTAGTGCCAGGGAGTGGGGCTTGAATGGCCGAGTTTCGAGCTCTCGGTGCCACAGGTTTTTGGGTTTGAGTCCCGGATGGATCCATGAATTTCCCATGGATGTTTGTAGGTGTTCGGAATCCACTTTAAGCCGTAGATAGCGGTCTCATGTGACTGTAGAGTGTCACAGAGCCGACTTCTCACCCACATCATTCTCAAACTGTATAAGGGAATATAAGTGATGTGGTGGGGTGCGGTAGTAGTAGTAGTGACAGGGAGTTTGTTAAAGATGTAGTATTTGCACTCGTTTGTGAGACCTTCTTGTATTTTAAATTTGCTTACAAAAATATATCCTATAAAAATAACGGTACAAAAATCTGCAGATACGAAAGTATTATAGAATAGCTTAAAACAAGCAAAAGAAAAACGACAAAGACATTTTAATCACATACTATATTTATCATAAATAATATCTTTTTTGTTCTAAATATATAATCGAATAGCTTCTGTACGACCTTCTTTCTATGTTGATCCAAGATAGCTTTTTATAAGCATTAGTGCTGAGAAATGTCTTTCAACCGTTACTTAGTTTTGCTAATAAAGCAGTAAGTGCCTTTTTTACTAGTTGTATTATAGTAGATATTGAATTGACTCCTTAACATTTAATTTTAACATGAATTCATAGAATATTGGAAAAAGCGAAAAATATATTTTATAAATAAGTCGATAGTATGATTTTTAAACCGACTCCTGACTCTCATCAAAAAATTTTTGACTTCCGACTGTCTGCACTCGATCCCGACGTCCCATCTCTGGTATCAAGTCTTCCGTGGTACCACCTCCATAATCAATCCGTTAGGCGCTCTAATTGGGAATGACTCCTACCGAAAACCAACGTGCTCCGTAAATTGAAAACATTAAGTGCATGCCATTTTATGAAATTACCTACACCGAAAATTTTTTTTATAAATAAGTCAATAGTCATATTTTGAAACCAACTCACGATTGCTTCAAAAAAGTTTAGACTTCCGACTCTTTGCTCTTGAACCCAATGTCCTATCTCTGGTATCAAGCCCTCCGTGGTACATCCTCCATAATGAATCCATCAGGCTCTCAATCGAAAATGACTCATGACAAAAACCAAAGTGCTCGGCAAATTTATCTACACCGAAAAATTTTTATATCTGAAATATTTCAATTCATAACTTCAACTTGTTTTTTTTTCCATAATTCCATTCGCCCACAGACGATGGACTATCATCATTCCGGAATTTCCCATCCAAAGTGACACTTGTATCTTATCACACGAGTCCTCCAAACGCGCTGGTTTCAAAGTTCAGCATCCTGCTGATGAAAAAGGAATGCACGTAGACAGTTGAATGTGCCGTGTTTTTCTTTTTAAAGCACTCTGTATTTGACTTCAAATCCTTTTCTGTCAAGAGGTGACAGGTACTCCGATAAGGGGCAATTATCAGTGTAACTCATTTCCCGGTAGCTGCAGCCCTTTCTAATGGGCTATTTTTACTCACAATACAAAAGTAGTCTTGCTATTTTGTAGAGGGACTCGTAAATGCGGATGTAGAGTTTCATTTCAATTTGTGTCTTTGTTTTATTTTTGGTATATCTGTAATTTATAGTAATTGTGTTTTTTATCTTTCTTTTAACAATCATCACAAAATAGTTGCGGCAAAAAATGTCGAAATTTTTTGTGTTTTTCTTAAATTAGACATGCCATCTGTTTATGATTCAATTTGGAGACATGGTCTTGTTTATAAAATCTTACAGGTCGGTATAAAGGGCACTGTTGCAAGATGGATTAATAATTTCATTACTAACAGGAATTTTTATGTAAAATGGAGAAACTCTGAATCCTGTACCACAGGTTTCGGGTTCGAATCCCGGCGGTGCCATGGATGTTTGTAGTGGTTCGGAATCCACTTTAAGCCGTAGGTCCCGGTCTCCTATAACTGTAAGAGCATTCCGGAGCAAAAGTCAGACTTCTACCTACGGGTGCTCCATCACAACAGAAGCTGCTTCCTTCCCCTTCAACCATGAGTCCATAAGGGTTCGTGGGCTTGGTCCAGATTAGATATCTACCAAGTGGGATAAGTAACAACAACAACAACTCTGAATGAATGAGTTGTTTTCCACTCGTGGCATACAGCAGAATTTCGAGTTTTAAAGTAGTTCTTTTATAAGGGTTTCATTTTCACTTTTGCCAAATTGTTTTGTCCATTGCATTAAACATTTGGATAAATTGAGATAAAGCAGCGTCAGCAAGCATACACCTCAAAGCACCAAGTCAAATCAAGTCAAGTCTTTCAACAATTAGAGCAAAAATTTGTGAATTAAAATCTAATGTGTAATTAATATAATAATGTCAGTAATTAATACATTTGTCATAATTTATCAATTTTAAAAACATATTTATGTTGAACAAATGTGTTTTATGTTATGTTGCATTACTTAAATACTTCTTAAAAGATTCAAATTTTGCGAAACAGAATTTTGTCATGAACGAATGTTCCTTTGATTTAATAAATGAGATAATTCACAAATTTTAGGACTTATTCAATCGAAAAATGGGCTTCTAACATTAATAAATATATTATATATTATATTGATGTTTTAGAATAATGTTGGCATAATATAATAATGTTATATTTTCTTGTATATACTATACTAGAATTAATGTACGTATTATAGGAATTAGAACACAAACAAATATAAAAAGATAAAAAAATTTGCATAACAGAATTTTATAAATCACGAGCGAAAGTTCCTTCGATTTATTAAATGAGATAATTCACAAATCTTAGGATTGATTCAATCGAAAAATGTGCTTCCAACCTTAATAAATATGCTATATATTACATTGATGCTTTAGCATAATGTTGACATAGTTTTATAATGTTGTATATTATATTAATGTACGCCCTCTACCATCTAGGAAATAGTATAAAAAATATAAAAATTTTGCAAAACAAGAATTTTATGAATCAGGAAAAAATGTTCATTTGATTTATTTAATGAGATATTTCGTCTACCTTAATTAGGATTGATTCAATCGAAAACTGTGCTTCAAACCTTAACAAATATTCTATATGTTATATTGATGCTTTAGAACAGGGGTCTCCAAATTTTCCAGCCTTAGGGCCATACTGTTTACTCTAGTACGTACCAAGGGCCAAAACCGTTTTAATTTTTCTGCCGTTATCTATAATTTCTAGACTAGTTAATTTAGCTTTTCCGTTCCTGAGAGATTTTCAGGATAAAAATCATATGTTCGATTCAGGATATATATACATTCCAAACATCGATATACATACATATGCGATACTCTTTACCCCAACATAACTACCACGGGAGGTTAACTAGTTTATAATGTTAATCGGATTCATTTCAATTATTTGTTATGCTTAAGTTAAATTTTCTGCGTATTATGCTTGTCATTAAGCTTTACCTAACAAGTAAATAAAACCGAGTTATTATCGTTCTGTGTTTTTTTATCCAACTTATTACAGCAACAATAAGCTATTCGCTGTCGCGGGCCAGATTGATGACACTGCCGGGTCGGATTTGGCCCGCGGGCCGTAGTTTGGAGACCCCTGCTTTAGAATAATGATGACATAATATAATAATGTTACATATTATATTAATGTACGTAATATGCCATCCAGGAAATAGCACAAACAAATATAAAAAGTTAAGAATTCTCCAAAACCAAACTTTATGAATCAGGAACGAATGTTCCTTTGATTTATTAAATTAGATTAATTCGTCTCCCTTAGGATTGAAACTAAACATTTTTCCATAAATCTTCAAAGCCTTATTGGTATCATTTTGAATCCTCTTCTGTGTGGTGTCTTCTAGCCATATCATTAAAGCTCTTTCTATATTTTAAAATGCAATATCTATTACGTACGAAACTGTTCTTAAATTCGTAGAAGATCCAGCTGCTGCACTTTTTCCAATGAAGCCTTTCTTTTTTTCTTATTGTGACTTCATTCATAAAATAAAATGTAGAAACATCTGTTACTCTTTCTCCATTATGTAGATGTTCTAAAATTTCAATTTAACTTTCTAAGGATATAACTTTCATTTTCATTCGTTTTTTTATTTTTTTTATTTTCTTTTAACATGGTAAAACCCTTAAAAGTTTAATAAAATTATAAAAATGCTACAAAATCTATTGTTGTGTTTCATGTACCAGAAAATATGAGGTTTAGAAAAAATTCCGAATAGAAAAACACAACGATGTACACATTTCTGCTGTTACAAATTTATTTTTCTTCTTCAATGGCGCAAAAGTCTCATGGTGCGCCAAGGCCGTCTGCCTAATGGCAGATTTCGAGACAGGAGATGTTTTCTTTTTACGGGGTAGGGTTGTCAGCCCATTACTTTATAGTCATATTGCACCTACTATTGAAAGTGGATTCTGAACCACTACTAATAGTGGAACCGTCACTACAAATATCCATGTTACCACAGGGACGCTAACCCGAAACCTTTGGCACCGAGAGCTAGTCACTCGGCCGTCAGGCCTCGCTAAAACTTTCTTCATTGGCGCAACAACCCCATGATGAGCGAAGACTGTCTGCCTACTGGCAATTTTCGAGACAAGAGATGTTTTCTTTTTGCAGGGTAGATTTGTTAGCCCTTCGCGGGGCCTGAATGGTAGCGCTCTGGTCCTTGGTGCCACAGGTTTAGGTTCGAGTCCCGGCGGTGCTATGGATGTTTATAGTGGTTCGGAATCCACTTTAAGCCATAGGTCCCGGTCTCATATGCTATAAGAGCTTCAAGGAGCCCAGTCATACTTCTCAATCACATCATTACCAAACTGTATAGGGGCAACTCAACTCTAGGCACAGTGATGTGGTGCAGTAGTAGTTAGTCCTACTCCCAACACTCTATAGTCATATTGCACCCGAGACCTAACGTTTAAAGTGGATTCCGGACCAGTACAAATATCCATGTCACCACCGGGACTCGAATCCGAAACCTGAGACACCGAGCGCCAGGCGTTAAAACTTTACTGCACTAAATTATAGGAACAGAAAGTTTGACTGTACATACACAATGGGGAATTCCTATATTTAGATTAGAAGAAATTGAATTCAGAATAGAATGGAATTTAAAAATGACAAATATAAGAGCCAATGTTACCAAGCGAATAGAATTAATAAAATAATTTATTCCAGATTTTTTTTAAATTCCATATTTTAAAAACCGTGCAAAAAAAGCCCGTATAAAACGGGGGATATGTGTATATAACATGAATAGCTACTTTTTCACATGAACAACTATACCAATCAATAGCATAAAACAAACATTTTTCAAAAAATGATTCGTAATGATTGTTTAAATTTGCTGTTTTTTTTCTTGCAATTTGCATACATATCTTAAGCGGCTTGCTGTCCAGTTGTCTCTCTGGCCTTCCGTTCTATTAGCTTCAAGTTCAAATCCTGGAAGTGGCACGGATGTTTGTGAGTGGTTCGGAATCCGCATTAAACTATAGGTCCCGGTTTAAAGAGCCTAAAGTGTGCACAAGATGATCGTAGAGCGACAAACCAAATCATACATATCTTAAAATGAGAAATGTGATTTTTGCGATAACTCTTTTTTGTTAATTTCCTGCACATATTTTTGTTAATTTTTGCACATTATATATATATGGAAACATAGCAATTTTTTAAGCTTGGGGAAAATATTCTTTTAATTTATTCTAACCATTTAAATAGATTTATTCAATTTCTTCTATTAGCTCACACTCTCCCTATATATATCTTGTTCAAATTTCCAATCGTTAATAAAATACTTTTTATTCATCCACTCAAGTTCAAATACATTTCTTTTACACTTGCAGTGGATGACACGTGATGTTAATACAGTTTTTTCAAATATTAATTCATTAATTAAATTTAATTAATTAATTTTGTTTTTTTTTACATTTACGTTGCATATATCTACCAATAGAGGGCGCCAGTTTAAGATTCTGAAAAATGAATGAAACTTATTTATAAAGTACTTTCTGCAATAGAGAGAAAAAAAAGTAGGAATTGACTGTAAGAATCTTTTTATGTTACTTGTTTTTAATTTCCTCATCACCTTATGAAAAATTTTTTAAATAATAAATTATTTATATTTGCAGTAATCTCTAAGAATATAAAAAAAATAAATGAAAGTTATTAAGTTAGTGACGTATTTCAATTTACCATAAATGTAATTTTTTTTCCAAGTTTAATTATTATGTGTTGTTATAAGGAATTACATGTACTCTAATTGAAGCCATGTACAAGGTTAACTATAGCGTCCGTTTCACAATAGCAATGTATTAAAATCAAAAACTGTAACATAACCTTATAGCCAAGGGTAATGTACATATCGCATATCAATTATACAATTCCGCGACACAAGCCATAATCGCTCATAATATGATTGCGGGAATATTTGACCTTCGAAAGACGAGATTTATTCTGTTAATTTATTTTCTTTTATTTTGAAGCATTAGGGTATTTTTTTATTCCATTTATATGCTAATATTCATGATTGCCACACCCAGAAAAAAAATTATTTATTTTTTTGTGTATTTATCTGCTGAACACTGTAGTTAAATTTTCCGCTGATGTACGTCAAATATTAATAAAATGACAAATATGTATTTAAATTTTTGTTTTTTATTTTTACATTCCATTAATACAATCGTCTTAACTATTATAAACAAAAAGATAAAGGCACGTTTGCCCGGCTCGTGGCACGTTGAAACTTGCACCGCTGGTGAGCATTAGGACATTAGAGTTTTAGAGTTTATCAAACTAAAAAGTAAAAAATAATTGTTAACATAAGAATAAAATGACTGACGAGAAAATGAATGCCACTGTTCTAAAAGCGTGGGGTGCTCGATATCAATCGTTATAATTTTTCACTAGTTTCATTCCGAAATGCAGAGTTAGTTTAAAAATGTCATACGAAGCTATAATATTAATTTTTAAACTATAATATTTAAATGAGGTCCCGGTACGGAGGACTGGAACTGTAGTTCTTACAATAATTCAATTGTGAGTAAAACAAAATCTAAATGCGAATATGTCGAGCCAATCAGGATTCGAACAGGGAATCTCCTGGTCCGTAGTCAAGCGCGTTATCCATTGCACCACTGTCCCACGTCGGCTTGAATATCTTAGGCACTTTCATTCTACATGGGTTAAATTGCTCTTCCTAAGTTAAAATAAAATCTCTAATCCTGGCGATCCTAATCATGATGAGATAATAAACTTATCAAAATATTTTAGTGTCGTAGATAAGTCTACAACGTTTAAATTAAATCGGATCGCTTAAAGTAGTTCAAAATCGAGCCCAAAGAGTCAGTTACATACATACATACATACATACATACATACATACATACATACATACAAACATACAGGTGAAACTAATAAAAGCGTATTAAAAAACCCGTGGTTTTATACAACTAAAATAAAATACATCCACTACAGAGGGTAATACAACAAATGCATCAATACAGAGGGTGGAAATCAATATTCTAAAATTCCGTTTGGTAGTCGGGGGCGCATTTTAAAACCTAATAATGAATGTAGATACATTATATCTAAATTTCTGAGAAATAAGCATCCGCTATTAATTCCTCACAATTTTATATCCAGATAGTCCATTTCACAGGCTACTACTTATAGACTTTGAAGTCTCAAAGGCTGCAGTGGTAATTGTTTAACAATGAAAATCATTTAGAGACTTCACTCCACATGCTACTACTTATAGACAATGAAGTCTCAGAGGCAGCAGTGGGATTTTTTTAACATTGAAAATCACTTAGATGCTAAAGCTCCTAGTAACCTACCACGGAAGTTACCTCTGCCAGTTTTTTAGAAACCTTTTTTGGCGCATTATTGCCGTATGGTGGCTTTTTATGTGAAGTAGGAAGGAAATAAGCAACCAGATATGTTGTTGTTGTTTCTTATCCCACTTCGTAGACAGCACACTTTACACCAAGTCCAAGTCCACTTGGTCTCATGAAAGGAGGAATGGGATGGGGAGGGTCAACTTCTGCAGTGATGGAGAACCCGTAGATAGAAATCTGACTTGTCTCCATGACGCTGACTTTCTACGTGGTAGGGCTGTCAGCCCTACGGCCAACGCGCTACTGTCCTGTTAGACCGAGACTTACGAATTGAAGGGGATTCTGAACCACTACAAACATCCATGGCACTCGCCATGGAGGCTTGACCATGGCATGGCATTCAGTTAAGTGAGACTTTTACCAACTGGTGCTCCATCACAACAGAAGTTGTCCCTTTCTTTACATCTATGAGTTGTATTCATAGAATGTCCGTCCCGCTCTGAAGAACACTGAGGGTTAGACACACACAGAGTCAGACATAGAGTTAATTATCTCCTATTTCAAAGCTGCTCATGTTTAATCTCTATACGATTGTAAAATCTGAAAAAGTAAAACAATTGGATAGACCTTTCTAATATTGAATCAGATTATGAAAAATTAGAGAGTTTTTGCATACCGTACGTTAGTTACCGTAGGACGCCCGTTAGCTTTTTCTCCCTAGCGCGCATGCTCATAGTAAACTGAGCATGCGCGCTAGGGAGAAAAAGCTAACGGACGTCCTACGGTAACTAACGTACGGTATGCAGAAACTCTCTATTAGTTCAAGTAAACACAGTATGATCAGTTCTGATGATTAGGATAAACCAGTTCAATTAAATTTCTTTCCCGGATTTCGAATATTATTTATATATATATGTCTGTCTCCCGCAGACCTGAACACGTGCAGCTTCAACTACTGGAAGATGGACTGGCACTCTGCGGTGAAGCAGTGCGAGAGGGACGACAAGCAGCTGCTGTGCTACAAGTCCAAGAAGGAGATGGACGACATCACCGAGGCATTCAGGCTGGCCGCCTACGGAAACGCGGAGCTCGAACTGTGGCTCTCCGCCAAGAACTGCTCCGAGCCGCAGGTGTAAGTTGGACTTCTCTCCCTTTAAGATGCCCATCTATAAATATATATAGATGGACAACTCATAAACATTGTGTTTTGTACATGTGGCCGCGAAAAAAAGAGAGTGAATAAGTAATTCTCTTCAAGGACACTTTTTTTTGCTTTTCTCCACCCCTAACACATATTGAGACGAGCTGGCGCAGGGGTAGAGAAACGGATCTCGGACGGCTTGGTCGAAGGTTCGAATCCGAAACTAGCTCCTTCGCTATTCAGCTACGATGTTCATCGTAATTCTTTGGTTTTTTTTCAATGACTATTCAATCGCTTGTGCTGGTTACTGAACTATTTTATTTATTATTTTTAAGTCAACTTGCTCCTTCCTTATTTTATGTTTCCTCTTTTAACTTTAATTTTCACTTACATCCGGTTTTTTTATCCTTAATTCCTTTTAATTGGACTTGACCATATCTCACTGCCTTAATATCAATGTCTTCTATCCATGTTTTTAATTTATAGCCAGGAATTTTAGGTCATCCCCGGCCAAGGAACTCCGTAAACCCAGGACTGACTGGCCTAATACATAGGCAGCCTAATGACCAATTTACTAGCGCTCTGACCATTGGCAAGGCTTCAGGTTCGAATCCTGGAGGTAGCATGGATGTTTGTGAGTGGTTCGGAATCCACGCTAAACAGTAGGTCCCGGTCTAATTAGTACCGGGACCCCTAGTCCCGGTACGTAGACGTACGTACCCCGGTACGTAGCCTCCAACAGCTAGAAAGATGAGGATAGGGTATCGGTGTGCCTCATGTATACAGCAAACTGCCCACCGACGGGTGTTACGGGGAAGAACCCGTCGGTGGGTTGCTAATAATAAAACTAAATAATAAAATAATAAGTTAAATAATAAAATTAAAAAAAAATTAGAATTTTTATATATACATAGAAAAAAAACTTTTAATTAAACAAATAGATTGATAAAAACTTTTTTAATAATTTTTAAAAAAATAAAAAAAATAATATGAATTTAACAAAATAATAATAAAATAATTATAAAAAAATAATAAAAAAAATTTTTTTAAAAATATTTATAAAAAATAGTAAAAAAAATTTTTTTTAAATAATAAAAAATATATTTAGAAAAAAAAAATAGTTTTTTGAATCTTCATTCGTCTGCGTGGTAATACAGACTTAATAAAAACGAGTATTATTCAGCATACTTAATAATTATGCTTAAGAATTTCACTTTTTTTTTACAGCATGGAGGAATGCTTATCACTTCACATCAGAAAATCTTCCCTAAAGCTGTGGCATTACTTCCAAGAAGACTGTAAAAAACAGTATCCGTTTGTGTGCTGCGTGAAAGATAGTGGTAAGCCGATGGAATAACAGTTTGGACGTAAATTGTTTTAAGAATAATCTTGTTAAAAAACTGATAAAATATGTTTTAATTCACTTAAAATTATTCAGTCTCGAACAATTACAATCTGGAAAATTCCATCATCATTCTATCATAAAACGAATATTTACCAGACTGATAAAAACATTCAGAAAGGTATTACGTATATATGTACCATACTACTGTGCACAAAAAGTAAGACCAATTATTTTTTTTTTTTCGAAAACTATTTGTTTATTCTTCCAAATTTATTTCATCGCCTTCAAAGTAATCCCCTCCGGACACAATGCACGTATGCCAACTTTTTTTCCAATCTTCAATACATGCTAAAAAGTTATCGGCAGGGATGGCCTTCAAAGCGCGCGACAATCGATTCAAAACGGTGTCCCCGGTGTGGTGTTTTGAGTTAAAGGAATAGCCAGAAGTCGCACGGCGTGAATACTGTGGTTGTAAAATTATATGGGTTTCATTTTTGGTGAAAAAGTCACGAAGAATCGATGCAGTTGTGAGCTGTCACATTCAGTGTTTTCGATACCAATCTAGATTTGACGCGTTTGAGGCTCAAAATGGAATTGATTGACCCCAAACGGAATGGAAATTCCAACATCATCAGCAAGATCTCTAATTGTAAATCGATGGTTTGCAAGCACTAAATTTTCAATTTTTGGAAGTGAGCTTCGTCGGTTGAGGGTAATGGTCGACCAGAGAACTCTTCATCTTCAACGCGTTTTCTGTTTTCTTTGAACTGTTTATACCACTTGTAAACATTTATTTCCGACATAGGAATGCTCACCGAATGCCTTCTGCAACATTCTATACGTTTCCGCAAACAAAATTTAATGCAAGTTCTTCGCTCAATGAATTCAGACATTTCAAACATCGCCGACATCTGTAATAAGCATCTCACAAAGCCAAACGTAACTCAAACACTATTGAATATTTTGACGTCACATTTCACATAGATGTCAAGGACAGTGCCAGCAACCTAAAAAAGAAAAAAAAACGAAATTCCATGAGCCCCGATAATTTTAAATTGAAAATTGTTCTTACTTGTTGGGCACAGTAGTATATTATTAATGTACCAGTATACCATAGTTGTATGTATCATATAATGGTACGTATATTAAATATCTTGGTATTATATATTCATTCAGAATACATAATAACAAGTTTTTGTGTGTTTGTGTGTAGAACATATTAACAAGCAACGGAATACATAACAAATTTTTAGATGTTCGTATATGTGTAGTTTTGTATCCACGTTAGTAGGAAATTACAACTTTGAAGATAATTAAAATAAGATTTATTGGACCACCGATTGTGTGGAAAGGTTTAAATATCCCTTTTAAAAGAGAAAATAGACGAATCGATTATTTATTAGGGATGCATGTCAGATATATACGGCGCAATGCAATTTTGAAAGAAAAAAGTTTAGAATTTAGTGTAAAAATATTTTTCATTTAATTTTTCTTTTTTAAATTATACAATTTAAAATTATAATTAGTAAATTTAAAATTATTTTTATTGAAACTGAAACTTTCCAAAAAAAGCACCTTTCTACCCTATTGAGCAGCTCTGTTTGAACCCGTCCGACTTGGCTAGTCGCCATTTTTCCTGCACAATCACTGATAGAAGTATATCTAAAGACAAACAAATTACTGGTCTATTGTGTTTTAATTAATTCAACATGGTTATAAGAAAATAACATTTACTATACTTAAAAAAATAGTTTTAATAGCATCGAAAATTATTTTATTTTATTTATAGATCGATTGAAAACAACTACAACGACATCTGCTACTTCAACAAGTACAATGACATCAACGTCATCAGAACCAACAACCAGTAGTACAATAGAAATCAGTAGCACCAGTAAGGTAGGAGAATCCTCGACGACGTCGATCACTAGTACAGCTGGACTCCCAACTTGCAAAAAAATCGAAAAAAGAGGTATATCGTGGCCGGAGACACCTGTGGGGGACATAGCGGTTGTCAACTGTCCAGGAAATTCTATAGGTAATTCTCATAGTGTGTTACGTTTTACATAATCAATAAATGATAAATATATTAAAAGTATAGCTCCGGAAGAGACCCAGTGGTTAGAATACTTCTCTAATCAAAAGGAGCTCATTACAAACTCCAACCAACGAACGGAAATTTACATGTTTACGTCTGCTACTACTACACCACACCACACCACATCAATGTGCCTAAAGCCGAGTTGCCCCTTTACAATTTGGGAATGATATGGGTTAGATGTCTGATTGGGCTCTGTGATGCTCTACTGTCATATGAGACCGGGACCTATGGCTTAAAGTGAATTCCGTACCACTACAAACATCCATGGCACCGACAGGATTCGAACCCGAAACCTTTGATACCGAGCGCCAGAGCGCTAGCCACTCGGCCATCAGTCTCCGATTCCGAACCATTAACAAACATCCATGCCACCGAACCTAAAGCCTGTGAAACAAAACGTCAGAGCGCTAGCCACTCCGCCATCAGGCCCAACATGTTTACGTCTGGGTTAAAGAAAGATGAATCTTTTGTTCTTAAAATCCCTGCACTAGATTAGAAGATGAATGAAATAAGTGAAAATTACCCATAGAGATCACCACTGAGATAATGATCTCAAAGGCTTATCCCATTAGGGACCCACTCCAACCCATAACAGTGATGGCCCTATTCTAAATCGTCAATAAGTTTCTTGGAATTACTGGTCGATGATAATGACATAAATGATCAGATACTGCAAATAATGTTTTATTGCTATAACTGTGTATAACCATATACAAGCAAGAATAATTGTGATGAAGATAGCAAGAATTATGAGTGAAGCATTAATTATGGCAGCACAGAATAATTTTCCATAAAAACAACTGTCATCATGTGCAATGTCAATATTTTTCACAATGCAGGAGCGCCCTTTTCAAAGAAATGACTTTTTTTAACGTCCTTTCTGCAGACAGCAATGTTAATTTTGGATGTATATACTGCAATGTATGACTGGCAAACTGGACATCGAATTTGAGGGAAACCTCCGTGTGTATGGTAGGAATGGGTTCGAGAATGCAGGAGAATGTATATTCCCCTCTTTAGATTACAACTTTAGGTGTGCTAGTTTCAATTGCAATAATACCAATTTCGGATGATGCAGTGAAAATTCTGCTTTGAACTCTTCTCATCTTAGAGCCTGAATGGCCGAGTGGCTATCGATCTGGCGCTCGGTACCACAGGTTTCGGGTTCGAGTCCCGGCGGTGCCATGGGTGTTTGTAATGGTTCGAAATCCACTTTAAACCCTAGGTCCCGGTCTAATGATCGTAGAGCGTTGCGGGGGCATTGTTACTCCGCGTTCGTGGCTTATCTTCAAGTGACACGCGCCCCCTGGGTAATGCAAAGTGAATAACGTCTGTGCAGCGCTTGCCTTAAGGCATCCGAGACCAAGCTGTCGAAGTGTTTGCCAGCTGCATTGGAACAAAAAAAACTCTTCTCATCTTTTTAACATCGCTGTCCAAATAAAAATTTCTGAAAAATCTAGAAAAAAAAATTTCAAAATTTTCCTTTACCTTATTTAATTCATTTTTTTGTTAAAGTAAAATGTGTAAAAACTAAATTAATTTAATGATTAAGGATATATAATTCTTATTACTAGCGCAAACTAAGTAAATTGTTTATTCATTTTTCATTACATGTACGCAACAAATATTACGTAGATTTCTTTTTTCAGGAAAGGCTAATTGGACCTGCGAAAAGTTCGGAAATGGCAGATGGTCTAGAAGAGGACCGAATTTAAGAGACTGCAGGTCTCTAGATATCATGAATTTAAAGGAAAGGGTAAAATATTTTTAAGTGGATTTTTGTAAACAAACATTATTTTTCGTGTTTTGCAAATATAGTTATCACTAAATATTATTTAAATTTTTTTATATATATCTTCTTTAAAGATTATATATATTAAATAATCTTCTAATTGAAATCACAGCGAAAGCATTTGTTATCTATGGTATATAAGTGATATAATAAAATAATATTTTTTTGTATTAGTATATAGTTTTTCTTATATACTTTTTATTATGATTTTAGTTAATATTGTATTAGTATATGTGTTTTTATTTTGCATGCTTTTTATTATTATTTTAGTTAATATTTTATTTGTATATGTGTTTTTATTATTGTATACATTTTATTATTATTTTAAGTTATATTGTATTAG
>BPLQ01000159.1:36281-68379 GCA_021605075.1 Caerostris darwini
TTATTATTGTATACATTTTATTATTATTTTAAGTTATATTGTATTAGCATATGTGTTTTTATTATTGTACGCTTTTTATTATTATTTTAGTTAATGTTGTGTTAGTATAAGTGACTTTTTCGTGTTCATATATGTGATATAAAGAACTCGTTTCATTTACAAACAACTATTTAAAGATTATATTATGTTGCATTTTTATTTAAAAAATAATAACACAGGACGAATATTTGTTTATTTAAACATAAACAGAATTATTTTTTTATTATTAAAACTAATCATTTATACCTCTGTGTGGCAAAAATTGAAATCATGATATAAATTGTCCAATTTGATTAGGTTTGACTCAAATAATCTACGTATGGATTAGAATTTATTTGTATATTACTACATTTGCCCCTAATCTAATTGTATTACCAAAACTATTAATTATTTAATCAAAAGGCAAACGCACAAATAGGCCTTTTTCAAAAAATAATTTTTCTTCAATACATGTAATTTTTAAAAATAATTTTTATGTCCATTATCTTTGTTGTTGATAGTAAATGACAGGCCCGACTCGTGACTCAGTGGCAACGTTCGTCGTTGGGGATCATTAGAGCTAAGGTTCAATCTGCTGGCGGCTTTGTTGTTGACACTGTTTGGAGGAGTCTGGAAGGCATTTGTGATGCTCAGATTCTTGTCTTGTGAGTCGAACTGCCTGATGGGAATTTTCAGGGATTTCTCCCATACGATACGCAAATGCGGGGTAGTTATCCCTAAAAGTCCTGCAGGAAGGCACTGCCCTCCTTTTTCAGCGTCAAAGTCAAAGTCAGACTTCTATCTACGGGTGATCCATCGCTATAGAAGCTGCCCTTCCTTCCATGAGAAACACATGGGTTGATGGACTTGATGTTGCTGTCTTCCTAGTGGTATAAGAATAACAATAAATGACAGTCTCTTGTCCTGTGTGGTCTTTAATGCTTCTAGAATATATAATTAAAAGGTACTAGTGCAGGACGTTATGAAATAGATAAGAATGTTATCAGCTTGTATTTATAATTTAGTTAATTAAATCTGTTATACTATTTACTGTCGTAGTATAAGTTAAGAACTGAATATCTTTTTCGAAACGTACAGGAATACACAGGACACTTATACAGGATACTATCAACTTTGTTGAATGACTCCTTTTTACCCCTCTCTTTTTAGTTCAATAAATCTTCTATCTCAGACACCCTGTCTTTACTAGAAGGCATATTTGTTGAGGACGAGGA
Organism: Caerostris darwini; assembly: GCA_021605075.1. Lineage (NCBI taxonomy): Eukaryota > Metazoa > Arthropoda > Arachnida > Araneae > Araneidae > Caerostris > Caerostris darwini. The sequence goes on from BPLQ01000159.1 coordinate 37,535, forward strand.
TAAAGAGATATTCGGAGAAGATCTAGCGGATGCCATCTCTTTGATGACGTCACTTCCGGATCGGGTTTACGCCGCGACTCAATTCCAGACCGGGATCGAAAGATGGACCGCGACCAAGACCTTGGTGGAGAAATCTACGTCGATTTTCGACCACATAATCGACCTCAACGACACCTGGCGAGAAATATCTGAGGTTAGTAAAGATGATCAATTTGAGACATTTGTTTCTTTACTTCGCTATGTAATTTAGCATCATAGACAGTCGCAAAGGATCAAAGCTGTATACGGAAAAGTCTTTTATATTAATTGTGATCCGAAAGAAATATGAATTTTATAGCAAGATACGGAAACCGTTATCACTATAGAGCTTTGGACTGATGTCTTTAATAATCCAGCCTCACATCTTTATATGTATATATATATATTTCGAATATTATACACTCAAGAGCCAAAACATTATGACCACCCCTACATTTTGCAATGAACTCGCCTGGATGACGTGGAAGGCACGTGATCAGGTGGAAGTGGTATTCAACTGGTATTAAGTGGTGGTGTTAATCCATGCCAAGGCGGGCTGAAGCTGTGTTGCGCGCCAAAAGTGGGCCAACTCGTTATTGACAGGTGGTCATAATGTTTTGGCTCTTTAGTGTATCTAATTCTTCTGTACATGTGTTTGTCACCGATCTACTCCTAAACGGTTTGACCGAGTTTGATGAAATATTTTGTGTGTGTTATAATGACAGTAATGATTGTTTTCTGGCCGGGAGATAAAATTTAGCTCTCTACAATTCAACCACCAATGGTGTGGAAAATTTTTAAGCAGCCAAATCTGTACGGATTCGACGTAAAGGGTACAGAGCGACGGAGAAAAAAGGTAATTTTAGATGGCTTTGAATTACAGTAAAAATAAATTACACCATCATCGCCGCAACAGGCCAATGGTGGACCAAGGCTACTGGCAGATTTTGAAACGAAAGATGTTTTTTTTTACTAGATAAGGTTATCAGCCCTACACCCAACGCTCTATAGCCATATTAGACCAAGACTTACGGTTTAAAATGGATTCCGAACCTCTACAAAACATCCAGGGAGCCGCCGGGATTCGAACCCGAAATCTGTAGCACCGGGCGCCTCAGCGGCCACTCGTCCACCAGGTCCCAAAAATAAATTTAGTTTTTATTAATTAAAATTTTAAATTACGTAATATCAGAAAAAAAATTAGATGAAAAAAAATTTCCGAATAAGTAGTAAACTTTTTATTTCACAATTTCTTTGCGCCGATTATATTTGCTTAGCACTTTCAATGAATAATCGATTCGTCCACTTCCGCTTTTAAACAGGATGTTTACCTTTCCACACTTTCTGTGACCAAACTATAGCTGTGCTCTATTTATGATTTTTTTCCTACCTATTTTGAAATGTCACCGAAATAATTTTCGTTGAAAAGTCATTTTTTTATTTATTAGAACAAAATATTTTTTTTCTTCTAATGCAGCTGGAAAACATTTAGACAGCTTGGTCTTGGATGCCTTAAGGCAAGCGCTGCACAGGCGTTACCCAACAGGATCGTTGAGCTCCACGGAGTAACAATACCCCCGCAACGCTCAACGATCCTGTTGGGACCGATACCTACGGTTTAAAGTGGATTCCGAACCACTACACACATCCATGGCACCGCCGGGACTCGAACCCGAAACCTGTGGTACCGAGCGCCAGAGCGCTAGCCACTCGGCCTTTCAGGCCCCTATAACAAAATATAAAAGGATCAATTTTTCAAATTATTGATTTTCAATAAATGGCGACATTACTTTAAAATTTTTTTTTTTTCCTTTTCTTTATACTAATTTTTTTTTACACACGTATTATGTGCTGGAAAAAAACCGTATTTGAAATGCATTGCTGGTTAAAAAGTAAAAAAAGTTTTAAGCTAATTGATAATATTAATATTGATTTTACATTATTCGTATCCAACTTAACGATTTCATTGAACTTCGTTAGGAAAGGAGACCTTCAGTCGGTACGCACTTTCTGTCAACCATAGATGGAATGGGACTGATACTTGCCGATGCCATGTCTGACACGACCCACGAAGACAGCGTCAAAGGAAAGAATATGGGTAAGTGCGTTTCTCATCTGTGAAAAATTAATTTAAAAAATATAAAAAAAATAGCTGATATTTTATAAAAGAAATGAGATATGTTGTTTTTATCAATACCGACATGTTTGACCCATCACCTCTTTGACAATACCAGAGGTTCGAAATTAAAATAATAGGTATATAAGAGATTCAGAATACACCAGAAATAAGCCACACAGAATTACCCTGCTCTCCCCTCCCTTGTGGGGCGGCCTGATGACCAATTGGCTAGCGCTCTGGCCTTTGGTACGACAGGCTTCTGGTTCGAATCCTGGTGGTGGCATGGTTGTTTGTGAGTGGTTTGGAATCCAAGTTAAATTGTAGGTACTAATCTAATTAACCTAAAGTGTGCACAAAATGACCGTAGAGCGACGAACCAAACAAAACCTTCCTTGTAGGACCTGCTACGTTGCCCCCATAATTTTAACCTGTGGCAGTGAATGGTGGCCTCACTCTCGTCAAACACAATGAAAGGGCATTCCGGCCTCCAAATTTACCGTCCTTATCACCTTTATAGACATGAAAGCTCTCTGTTCGGTATTGATTGTTGAGTTTCGAACCAAACGCCTCTGTACTCTGAAACGAGCTGTCGCCAGAAAGTTCCACGTGTAATAAAAGATATAGAATTGTTATATATTTTTTTTTATCATAAACACATTTTTTTCTTTTACTTTTATAAAATTTATTCACTAATTTTTTTTTTATTTACAATGGCGGGGAGTATATACATATAAACAAATACAACAAAGAAAGAACCAAAAACTTCAAAACACAGTAGAAGTAAAGACCGAAATCATCTACACCGAATCGCGCATCTGTAATTTTTTCATAGCTGGTAACTAACTTCGGCAAGACGAGATGCTTTGAAAAAAAATGTAAAAATTTATTAATATAGTTATTGTAGTAAATTTTTATTCTAAATTTAATAGCGCATTTTTTTTTAAACTTGTTTTAAACCTAATTTTTTAATCTTCCTAAATTTGATGAAATTACATTCTGAAGATTCTTATGTAGAGGTTTTCGTGAAATTTAATAGAGAGTTTTTGCATACCGTACGTCAGTTACCGTAGGACGTCCATTAGCTTTTACTCCCTAGCGCGCATGCTCATAGGAAACATAATTTCCTATGATCTAACGGACGTCCTACGGTAACTAACGTACGGCATGCAGAAACTCTCTAATATCACACGATACTCCGTAATCGATACACGATACACGATACACGATAATCCGTACGTTGCAGTTGCGGTAGTAAGGTAGAAAAATACTTTATCCTGTTTGTTATTCAAATATTGCATTTAATTCTTCTGTTTTTTTTTTTTTTTAATTCTTTTCCGGTGTTTTTTAAGATTCTTACGAAAACTGATAAAATAAATTTTTTGATGAAACGTTATTTAAAAAGTCGAATATCTAAATTAATTAAGTGGAATAGGTCGTTATTTAAAAAGTCGAATCGTGCAACGGTAATTTTTTCATAGTTGGTTACTAACTTGGGTAAGACGAGATGTTTTGCAAAAAAATGTAAAATTTTATTAATATAGTAATTGTAATATATATATTTTTTTTATCTAAATTTAATATCGCGGCTGTTTTTAACTTGTTTTAAACCTAATTTTTTAATTTTTCAGAATTTGATGAAATTACAAAAAAAAAAAAATTTTTACACGCCACTTTATCCTGTTATTTAAATACTGAATTTAATCCTTTTGTTTTTTAAAAAACAAAGCAGATTACATGAAGAGCAAGGGAAAAAAAATCCTCTATACATTATTAAAAAACACCTTTTATTATGCAGAGATAAAAGTTTAATATTCCAGGAAATTATCACTTCCCAGAATAATAAAACAAAAGCATTTCTTCTTATTTTATAGGGTTTCCAAGAACAAAAACAAGTTTGGCTGATAACATTAATTGGTCAATTTTTATACCTCTAAAAATAAACTAGGAAGATATGAAAATTCTTAGTGGTTATCTATGCATTTTCCTTTAAAAATGCATTAAACTCTTCTGCGTTTGACATGCATGACATGCAAGTATTCACTGCTTTTTCCTCTAACTCATAATCTTTATTATTTGTCATAAAACACCTTAAAAATCCTAATCTCCCAAAGGTGTCTGTTTCTTCTTAAAATAGTTATCATGACAGTAAAATGTCTAAAATGTCTTCTTTAAATGTAATGTCGGCCTCATGTCTATTTATATTTGTCAAATTCGATATCTACCATTTGCTTCAGTTGACAGAAGTCATTTAATAAATGATAACAAGATAAGAGGGATGATTGCTGTTGAATTATATTTACGGCCAACACATCATGCATGATCGTTTATCCTTCAAAAATTCAAAATGATTTCATTTATTTTGTATTGAATTTTATTCAACAAAGTAAAAAGGTTTACCTTAATGAAATGGAAAAAAAATTTATTCAAACTAATAATTAAAATTTTCCTTCAACTTATGGAATTTGAAACCTTACAATCCCAAAATTTAACAAAACCTATTCGTGTATTTTAATTGTGTTTCTCAATGTTTTACTGTCGTGTTGACATATTAAACATAAATTTTTTTCATATTTTATTAATGTCCGTATTATAAATTTATATTATGTCACTGGGAAAAGTATATATAATACAGGCAATAATAAAATATTATAGTGTGCAGGTTGAGCAACCAGTGTGGTTGGGTTGAGATATTTGCGGCAAATGTTTGAGAACTCACAGCTTTATTGACACGCGCACAAACACCACACACATACAAATAAAGACATACAATATTTAACACATTTATATATTTATAGATTTGTAGAAGGACTCCATTTCTAAGCCAAAACCCCGATACTCAGATGCGCGCAGGATGCGCAAAATGTAGTTCCTCTCCGCGTGAGAGTGTGCAGGCCAAGTAATACGCAGGGTTGCACTTAATATACTTCCTCTCGGGGTGGCAGACTGTAAACTAAACGTTTCTCATAGGGAGAGCAGGTTACGCTGTACTTCCTTTCGGGTGATAATCTCGAGGCCAAATGGCCATTTCTTTTGAACACCATAGGATGCCTCTTGCCGATGTGTAGGAGTAATCACGGTTACAATATAAAAAATTAGCTTACTTAATATATATAATATGTCGGCACGACATTACAATCTTTAACAATAACATCAAAAAAAATTGTTTACAGTTTTTATCTTTCAACATGGTCGGTTACCTTAAAAAGCGTGACCAATTTTGGCTAATTATTCTATACAAAAAATAATAATATATGTATGAATGTATAATTTTCTATGTCTTTTCTTAACAGTATTGCAAGTGACGAAGATTCAGCGCGGAGAATCATTGGGGTGGCCCATGTGGGAAGTCTCCGACGAGTACAGCCACAGGGGCAGCATCGAGTTGGAGAAGGGCTACGATGGTCATGTGAATCCAAAAGAAGGAAACATATCCGTTGTGTTCACTCTCTACCCGGATTTGACCAGCATGTTTTCGTCGCCGCAAATGCAAAAGTAAGGGAGAAAATAATAAATTTAAAAAAAATGTTTCATTATAAACAGGACTGTTCAAAAATTTCAACTATTTCTAAATATTCTTTTGAATATGGTGTTTATAATTTAAGTTCCACTTTCAAAATGCTGTCAAAAAAAAAAAAAAAAAAAAAACTACTCGTCACAATGAGCTCAAATTTCAACTGAAGATACTTGAAGGGGGAAACAGTGTGGCATCAAAAAAGATTCCACCGATTTTCCCCATCCAATTTGGTATGACCTTGCCGTGGTCGATGGGCTTTCCTCTAACAGTGTCACAATTGTTGAAATTTGACAAATAACCGAAACAATCAAGTACATTGAACACTATAGTTGGTTTCATGTGCAACTCATACCAAACACGTTGTCATTTCGATTCAAAGTATCACTAACAGCCGAATTAACTTTCTTTATGCCGCTTACAGCGCCATCTATTAATACACTTCGGAACTCTTTTTGACGCCGTACCGTTTCCCCCCTATTCAGGTATCTTCAGTTCAAATCTGAACTCATTATGACGAGAACTTTTTTTACAGCATTTTGAATGTGGAACTTTATTATTATCACCCTCTAGTATATACCGCAAAGGCAAAGGAGGATCAGGTATTTCAGAAATTGTAAACTTTTCAATGGCGCCGATTTCATTTTGCAACATATTATATTAATAATTGTAAATAAATAAATTGATGTGTTACATTAGTTATATTAATGTTATTAATAAATTCCTTACAGTAGTCTTAAGTTTGTTTTATTCAGTTTCAATTTTGAATTAATTACCCTGTAAATAATTTGTTATAATTTTCTTAGTTTGAAGTGGAAGTTTTTTAATGATTAAGTTACTGTGATCTTATTTGAGTATGAGTTCCTAAATTTATGTTTTTAAAGAAAAAAAATGTAAACAGTTTTTATTACTTTTTAGTGGAAGCACATCGTCTGGCATCTTGAATTCAGCTGTCATCAGCGCCACTGTCTCACAAAACAGGAAACCAGCTGTCATCAGCAATTCTGTAAAGATACTGGTGGAGCATCTGGTCCAGAAACCGAACGATACAGCGTGCGTTTTCTGGGACATGAAGAGGTAAGAGAATACATTTGGGAAAGTAACTTTAAAATTAAAAAAAATAATTGTATAAAAAAACCTAAAATTAGGCAAGAGATTTTTTTTTTTTTTATATTTCTCATCACTGGATTAATGTGGAGTCATTGCTTCAGTAAATTTCTTACTACAGTTTTCAACAAAATCGTATTATGAAAATTAAATAATCTCTATTGCAATGAATCTTAATTAATGTCATAACTAATTGTATCATATAGATGCAATTAGTTATAAGTTTAAAAGATATTACTTATTTATTAGATCATGAAATAAATTAAAAAGAAGAAAATGTATATTAGTATTGAAAACAATTAATCACCACGAAAATTTCATCTAATTTCTTGAGATTTTGTATGTTTCTCTATGATGTTTTTTTTTTTTTTTTTTTTTTTGCGGACTTTTGAGTAATTAGACTGGGGTCTACAGTTTAACGTAGGTTCAGTACCACTAACAAACATCAAAGCCACTGCCAGGAATCGAACCAAAGTCTGTGGTACCAAAGGCCAGAGCGCTAGTTACTAGGCCATCAGGCCGCTGTTTTTTTTTTTTTTTTTTTTGTAGGGAAATAGCATATTTTGGCTTTATTTTCACTCACATTTCCCGGATAAAAAGCACTTTAAATCTTGTGGTCGTGGCCATCTCAGTGACCTATATTTTCAAAACATTGGGTTTTATTAACCTTACTTTAATTCATGGATTATAGAGAAAATAAATAAAATTTTAATGTATAAATAATAATATATAAAAGCGATGTAAATCTTGAAATAAACTTCACGCTCAAAACATAATAGATATATTAATTAATGCTACCATCCAACTCGTGGCTAAATTGTAATGTGCTTCGCTGGTGAGCATTATGGCGGAGGTTGAATCCACTGGAGGCATGGTTGTAGACACTGTTTCGAAAGACGAGAAGATTGCGTTTGTGATGTTCAGCATCTTACCTCATTAGTCGGACTATCTGGCGTGTGTTTCCCATATGATGCGGGACAGTTCCCTCTAAAAGTCATCACAGAAGGCGCTCTTTCTTCAACGTCACGGAGCTCCTCCTTCCATGAGACCACATGGGTTCTTCGACTCAGTGTAGATGTTGCTGTCTATTAAGTGGAATAAGAAACAAACAAACCAACAAAAAAAAAAAAAAAAAATTAAAACATTTTAGTGGGCCTGATGACCGAGTGACTAGCGCTCGGCGGTGACATGGATGTTTGTAGTGGTTTGGAATCCACTTTAAACCGTAGGTCTCGGTTTAATAATTGTAGAGGGTTAGGCGTAAGGCTGGCTACCCTAACCGTAATAATTCAGCGGCACGGAGCCAAGTCAGTCACTTCTACCTACTGGTGCGCCATCACAGCAGAAGCTGTCCGTTTTTCTTCCATCTATGAGTAGACTACTCATAGGGTGTCTGTCTCGAGCTGCCGGACACTGAGGTTTAGTCACAACAAATACTAACAAAATGAATTCCAAACTTCAGTATATTTCAAAACTGTAAGCAGATCTACATAAATGAAAAATATTGAACGACACGGTTTATTTTCATAAAAGCGCTGATCAATTTCTTAGTTGTGAGGGATTCACCTAAAATGTATTGCGTTAATGCTGTGTTACGAAGTGGCAGACAAGAGAGAAACCGTGTTGCAGAAATCTGACCTAAGAGTTTTATTTTGTATTTATAAATTATTTCATTAAAAAATTGAACTACAAATGAAATTTTTCTCCCTTTAGTAATGATTGGAATACTCACGGCTGTCGTCTCGAAAGCAGCAACGACACTTACAGTTTGTGCGTCTGCGACCATTTGACCAATTTCGCCGTGCTCATGGACTACAAGGGTCTGCTGGACGTGGTCGACCAGCGACCTTTCTTCTACATCACTGTCATCGGCTGCTCGCTGTCCATCATCTGCCTCGCCATATGCGTCGTTGTCTTCTCCTGCTACAGGTATAAAAACACACACATACATACACTCAAGAGCCAAAACATTATGACCACCCCTACATTTTGCAATGAACTCGCCTGGATGATGTGGAAGCCACGTGATCAGGTGAAAGTGGTATTTAAATGGTATTAAGTGGTGGTATTAATCCATGCCAAGGCGGATTGAAGCTGTGTTGCGCGCCAAAGGTAGGACAACTCGTTATTGACAGGAGGTCATAATGTTTTGGCTTTTGAGTGTATATATACAATTCTTTTGTACGTGTGTTTATCACTGAACTGGACCGATTTTGCTGAAAGTTTTTGTGTGTGTGTGAGTGATTTAGATTCACAATTGGACCCGGTAGGTGGCGCTGCAATCAATATAATTCTTCTGTACGTGTGTTTGTCACTGAACTCCTCCTAAACGGCTTGACCGATTTATATATATATATGCTTTACCTCAGCGCTCGGTGCCACAGGTTTCGGATTCGAATTCCTGTTGTGTCATGGATATTTGTAGTGGTTCGGAATCCAATGTAAACCGTAGGACCTGGTCTAATATAACTATAGAGCCTTGGGCTTAGGGCTGACAACCCTATCCCGTAAAAAGAAAACATCTCCTGTCTCGAAATCTGCCAGTAGGCAAAATGGCACTGGACCATCATGGGGCTGTTGGGCCAATGAAAAAGAAGAAGTTTATATATTGCACATTTTAATTATTATATTATATTTTCTTAAGAAATAATTAGTCGGCTTTTATTTTGAGAAGCTTTCACTGACATCAAAATATAACAAATAAATGTAGTACATTTGAAAAATATATAACAATAACAGAAGGAAAATATTAGAATAGCAGAAGAAAAACTCTATACTGTAAATTTTAAATGTGTTGTTATTGAACAACTAAACAAAACAAAATACATTTGAACAATTTTTTTAAAAAATTAATTTTCAGTTAAATAAAAAAAACAAAAACATTTTCCTTCTTTAACAACACCTTCTTTAATTTCAATTTATTAAATTTGGAATTTCAGACAGTGTTTTAATATTTTTTTAGTAATGCTTCTAATATATATATATTTTTTAAATTTTCATATTAATATTTATTCTTTCAGCCACCAGAGTAAACATTCCTGGGGTTTGAGATACGTCATCCACAGGAACTTGTGCTTGACGTTGCTGATTGCAAATCTGGTACTGGTCGTAGGAGTTGACAAAGTAGATTATCCGGTAAGTAGTATTTTTTTTGTATGTGTGTGTGTAAGGCGGAATAAAAAGTAAAAATACAAAAATAATTAAGAAATAGTTATTTTACTAAATGCGGTTTTTATTGGTTTTTTTCAATTCCTTCTATTAGCTCACACTCTCCCTATGTATATCCTGTTCAAATTTTCAATCGTTCGTAAAATACTTTTTATTCATCCACTCAAGTTTAAATACAGTTTTTTTTTAACTTGTAGGGGATGACACTGGATGTTAATTTATTTTTTTCGAATATTCATTCAGTAATTAAATTTAATTCATTCATTTTAGTTTTTTTTTTTTTAGATTTAAGTTGCATTCATCTACCAATAGATGGCGCCCGATAAATTTAACAAAATGAATGAAAATTATTTATAAAGGACTTTCTGCAATAGAGTGAAAAAAATAGTAGGAATTGACTTTAATTTTTTTTTTTATATTACTTGTTTTTTTTCGAAACTCATTATAGCACTATTTATAGACCAGAATTGTGAGAAAGAATAAATGGGAATACCTACTTATAAAATTTATAAAAAGAAAGTGTTAATACCATTAGTCTTTCGATGTTATTTTTTTAAAACCCAAATCAATAACGATAAGGTTATCAATAAATATCCATTTATTAATATAAATTTACTAATTATATAATTAGGTTTCAGGTTGGAGTCCGGCGGTGCCATGGATGTTTGTAGTGGTTCGTAATCCCCTTTAAACCGTATGATCAGTCTAATATGACTGTAGAGCTTCGGGCGTAGGGCTGACAACCCTACCTCGTAAAAAGAAAATTACTTCTATCTCAAAATCTGCCAATAGGCGGACAGCCTTGACCCACCATAGATAAAGCTATTGTGCCAATAAATAAGAAGAATTATATAATTATTTTAATAATTTGTTATAATTATAATAATTATTATAAACAGTTACTGTAAAATAATTTTTTATTATTATTTTATTATATTAGTATAACTAAGTTAATAAACTAATATACGAGCCATTTACTTTGAAAGTGATGTAAGTCCAAATTTGCGAAAAAGTTTGTCAACGATAACAATGAAAGCAAACTATAAACAATTTTAGAGTTAAATTATTTTTATCTATAAACAGTTTCCAAAAAATAGTGATAACGTCAGTTTTGATATTGATAACAACAATTGATATAATTGACTGATTCCACAGCAATAGCATATAAATTTCTACAATCAGAAAAATCTAATACGCATTACAAATTACTGTTTTTAATTTTTTTTTCTTTGAGGAACGTTATTTATCGTTAACTTGGAGATTAATTAAAACTAATTATGATAACTTTAACTGTTACTTGTTGTTAGCTTCACATTTTTGTGACGTCACGAATCTCATACCAGAACAGTCACGAACCAGATCATATATGATAAAAATACAAAAGCAACGTATTCAATGTGATCAATGTTTTTTTCTATATATATTCCTTAAAAGTGAAATTCAAACTTGGATTTTGTAGTAGTTTTGAATACATAGTTCAACAGTCATAAATTAAATGAAGAATTCACTTTGTCTCTCATTACACCCCAAATAATTCCCAGAAAAGTCGCCAAATCCCAACGGGCCTCTATTTTGCGATTTGGCACCATTGAAAAATTGTTGCGAGGCTCAAAATTTTCATTCTCATCTCGAAGAAGTAGTCTTGGCCTGGTGACCAACTGGGTAGCGCTCTGGTCTTTGATACCACAGGCTCCAGCGGTGAAATGGATGTTTGTGAGTGGTTCGGGATCCACATTAAACTGCAGATCCCGGTCTAATTAGCCCAAAGTGGGCAAAAATGACCGTTGAACGACAAACCAAACCAATCTTATTTTTTTTTAAAGTTTACCTGTTTGACAGCAAATTGTTAGTATTAATGATTTCTTTATTTTTAATATAAATCACTTAAGTAATTTTTTTATTTGAATATTTTCTTACATCCTTGACTGGTAGTACTACTACTCTATGTTTACAATTTATCTATTTTTAGAATAGATACAATTTCTCTGTATTCAGTTTTTTTTATTCATAGAGAAGCGTTTAGTTTATAGTCTCTCAACCCTGGAAAAAATAGATTTAGCACATCCCGGCGCATTAGTGGACCTACAAACTCTCATCTGGAGAGGAAATATATTTAGCGCTTCTGCGCTTAGCCGAGCTTCGGCTTCGAAGTGGAGTCCTTCTATAATTATTCTATTATTAGTCCTTCTATTATAATCGAAGTGGAGTTCTTTTATTATTAATAGTCGAATCTATAATTATCTGTCTTTAAATGTGTTAAATATTATATTGTATGGAATCAAAAACCTAACTCCCTTATGCAGATGTTTCTTATGGCTAATTTAAAAAAAAAAAATCTTCTTCGTTTTTTATCATGAGAACATTTAAATTGGATCTGGTGTCACCTGTTCTTGTTAACTTTAGGTACTGGTATACAACGGTAATTCTTACAGAGGTTTCAGAATGAGATTTATCGTGCATTAAATTCATTTTCTTATCTCGCATTTCTAAACAATAATTCAATTTCTCACTTTTCCGCTAAACTTACAGTTCATTAAAACACAACATGCAAATTTTTTGTTAATTTTATTTTCACAATTATAGTCTTCTTAACGCTATTGTTAAAATCATAATTTTTATTTTTCGTTTTTAACGAGGTGTAGGCTCTTTATTCTATAAAATTAGTCAAACCGCAGGTAACTATACTGTAAACTTTAACTGACATCAGTCGTTACCTCGTGAAATGGCTACATACTAGTATTTCATAAAATAATGGATTTCATACTTTAACTATAACAAGTATGTTGTTATCAGTTTTTGATCAACACATTTATTATTATTTTACAGTATGATTCCAAAAGTATACAATAATACAATGTCCTATGTTCCAATACACATGAATTTATTCATGATGTTTTAACATACCATCCTTTAGCATACCTACCTACCTTATCTATCTATAAAAATGGTTTTTACATGATAAATTAATCTTTACAACATTAAAACGTACTGTAATCTTTACGCTAACTTAAAAGACATCTTAGTACTCTAAATTAACTTATGAAAAATATAAGCCATATGAAAGTAACATTAAATTAACAGGTATGAAAGTATTATGGAATAGCTTAAGGCAAGTAAAAGAAAACTGCACATACTATACTTGTGATACATTGAATCTTTTGTTTCCTTAATAACAGTATAGCTTCTATAAGATTTAAATTGATTCAAGATAGGCTTTTATAAGCCTTAATACTGTGGAAATTTCATAATCTTCATTGATTTGCTGGTTAGTTATATAAAGCGATAACTTTTTTTTTTGTTACTATTTAAAGATACAATTGAATCGCCTCCCAGTAGCATTTAATTTTAAGACTTTTCTAAAAAAAATAATTATTTTTTTTATAAAAGAGTCGGGGAATCGGATTTTCAAACCGACTTCACGACAAAAATACTCGACTCCCCATCTCTGCTTAAAGTAATGCTGCCATGTTAGACATGTGACCTCTAAATGCAGAACATGAACTGAATCCTGCTCACCTGTGATTACAAGTATATGCTTTAACTTTGTAAAGAATTATTAGCAAAGGCATGGATATATCCACTTTTCGATTATACTGTGTAATACTATTTACAATGATGTTGTTTTTAATGCGGTTTTTTTTTCTTCCTTTAACCAGAGACTGTGCACCGTGGTGGCCGGAATGCTGCACTACTTCTTTCTGTCCGCCTTCAGTTGGATGCTGCTGGAAGGAGTGCACATCTACCTGCTGCTGGTGGTGGTCTTCGCCTCCAGGAGGTCACACTGGGAGAAGTACTACCTCTTCGGATATGGTAACTTGTCCCTTTTCTCTCGTTAATATAATTCATTATTAATCTCTTCTTAATTGAAAGAGAAATGCTATCCCAATTATAGAGTATCGTAGAGCAATTCTGGCAGGTGTAATGGGCAGGTTGGACAGGGGTGTGGCTGGGTTGAGATACCTGAGACAAAGGTTGGTGAACTCCCAGCTTTATTAACACACGCACAAACACCATACGCGTACAATATTTGTTGTGATTCATTTCCCACTGGTGGCGGCCTGATGATGGCCAATTGACTAATTCTCTGGTCTTTTGTACCACAGATTCAGCTCCGAATCCTGGCGGTTGCATGGATGTTTGTGAGTGGTTCGGAATCCCCTTTAAACTGTAGGTCCCAATTTAATTAACCTAAAGTATGCACAAAACGACCGCAGAGCGCCAAACCAAATTGAACTATTCCACTTGGTAGACAGCAGCATCTAGACGAAGTCCAAGAACTCGTGAGGTTTCATGGAAGGAGGGAAAGGATGGGGGAGGGGAGCTTCTGTTGGGGTGGAGCACCCGTAGGTAGAAGTCTGACTTGACTCCGTGTCTCTGAAGAAGGAGGGCAGTGCCTTACTGGAGGACGTTTAGGCGAACTATACAGATTTGCGTATCGTATGGGAAAAAAACCAGGGAAACTCTCATCAGGGAGTGCGATTAACGAGACAAGATGCAGAACATCTTAAAACGCCATCGAGTCTCTTTGTTTTTTGATACAGTGTCTACAACAAAACCGCCAGCGGATGGAACCTCCGTCCTAATCCTCGCCAGCGGCGCGCATTGCTGCTGAGTCACGAGTCGGGTTACATACAATATTTAACACATTTAAAGACAGATAATTATAGATTCGACTATTAATAATAAAAGAACTCCACTTCGATTATAATAGAAGGACTAATAATAGAATAATTATAGAAGGACTCCACTTCGAAGCCGAAGCTCGGCTAAGCGCAGAAGCGCTAAATATATTTCCTCTCCAGATGAGAGTCTGTAGGTCCACTAATGCGCCGGGATGTGCTAAATCTATTTTTTCCAGGGTTGAGAGACTATAAACTAAACGCTTCTCTGCGGAAGCGCAGGTTGCGCTATACTTTCTCTTGAGTGAGAATCCCGCAGCATACTGATAATTTCTTTTAAACGCCACAGGGGACGTAGGAGGAAGAATGGTTACACATTTAATTTAGACCAATTTTGAAAACAGTTTAAACCATGAGGAATTGATTTATAAAGAAAAATAGTTTATGTATTCAATACCAGGGACGAAAGTGGCGCTGCAGATTGATTTTGGAAGTAAAACAGAGATAAAAACTAAAAAACGTTTTATGGATATTTTAACAAAGTCTAAGTAAAACGCAAATATAGTATTTAATTATTTTGCGATTTTAGTACTAAAATGACTTCTGATCGTAATTAAAATATTTATAATACCGACTTTTACTTTAGAATTTGGAAATAATGCTGTCAGTAACACAGTAGATAGGCATTATTTATTAATTTCTTTAAAACTTCTGATAAAAACTGTGCGTATTAAAGTAAATTTATTAATTATTTGATACTTTGTACTGAATTTCTGTTTTTGGAGGGGAAGGGGGGGGGGCCGCTAATTTTTGTTCTAACGCGATAAATTAAATTCTTAACCGGGATTTTTTTTCCCCCGATTAAATTTTTTTATTGACAATTCTGTGAAGGGCAGGTGAAATATTGTATGTCTTACTTAATAAGGCTGTTTAAAATGTTTTTACTTTCGTTTCATCTGTAATGGTTTTCAATTTGCCCGTAGGTGTGCCTTTAATTATCGTTGCCATCACTGCTGTTATTCGTCCATCCTACTATGGGACGGATGAAGTGTAAGTATTTTTCCTTTACTCATACATATTCTTAAACTGAGCAACGGACTTGACTAGGTGCTTTGAGATTTATGCTAGCTGATGCTGCTTTATCTCAATTTATTCATATAAAATCCTTAGTATCAGGCAGCGCGGAACAGACACTCGATGATTACCCTGGATGGAGGGGAAAATGCCAGCTTCTGTTAAAATGGTGACCCGTTGGTAGAAGTGCCTTCCGGTAGGACTTTTAAGGAGTAATTACCCCGCATTTACGTATCGTATGGAAGAAAAACCGGAAAACTCCCTCCAATTAGTCCAATTCACGAGGCAAGATGCTGAACATCACAAAACGTTATCGAATTCCCTCGTTTTTTGAAACGGAGTCTACAACAATGCTGGCAGTGGACTGAATCTCAGCCCTAAAGCTCACCAGCGGCGCACGCTACCACTGAGCCACAAGTCGTGCACTTTAAAAATAGAAAGAAGTAGCAGTATGAAAGAGTAGCAAATAATTGTTATTATTTTAAATTTATTATTTTATATGAATGATGTTATAGATTTTTATTTGCATTAGCGACTGATCAAAGCAAAAACGTTAGTTATGTTAAATTGTAATTAGTTTTCCCATTATATTGTTGAAAAGGATAAATAGTTTCTCTTCTTTATTAGTAGCTTTAGGGCCTGATAGCCCATTGGCTAGCGCTCTGGCGCTCGGTGCCATGGGTTTTGGGTTCGTGTCCCGGTAGCGCCATGGATGTTTGTATTTGTTCGGAATCCACTTTAGAATGAAGATCCCAGTCTAATATGACAGCAGGGCGTCGAAAAAGGAATTTAGTTTGTCGCTCTACGGTTATTTTGTGCACACTTTAGGGTAATTAGACAGGGACCTGCAGTTTAATGTAGATTTCGAACCACTCACAAACATCCATGACACCGCCAGGATTTGAACTTGAAGCCTGTCGTACCCATCGCCAGAGCTCTAGGCGGCCATCAGGAAGAAGGCTTTCAACTGTAGAGGAGTATTTCGTTATTGAATTTGGATGTTGCAGTTTGTTGGCCTGTAAGTGCTTCTCCAAATGGCAAGTTGGTAAGGACAAGTTTAGAGAGGAGGATGTTATTAGAGTTTGGATAAATTAATTTGGATTCGGAAACAAGAATTGACCATTAATTCTTACAATAATTATAAAGCGAACTGCACGTGGTGAGAGAAAGAAAAAAAAAATGTTTAAATAAACTGGATCCACCATGAATTCGCACGAGAGCAGTATCGGACCGCGTGCGGAGAGAAAAAGAAACATATTTAAATAAATTGTACTCGAGATGTGTGGCAACAAGAGAATGTTCCATCGTTTTTAAAATTAATTAGTCGTGACGTTATTGTGCTGTTTCTTATTCGACTTGGTAGACATGTAGACCAAGCCCACGAACCCGTATGGAATCAGGGTTGAAGGGAAAGAGGGCAGCTTTTGTTGTGTTGGAGCACCCGTAGGTAGAAGTCTGACTTGGCTCCGTGACGTTCTACAGTCATATGAGACCGGGACTTACGGATTAAAGTGGATTCCGGACCACTACAAACGTCCATAGTACCGCCGGGATTCAAACCCTGTGGCACCGAGCACCAGAGGGCTAGACACTCAGCCATTCAGGCCCTTTGTTAGTTGTAGTTTAAGCTTCGTGCTGTAGTGATTGCTTTGTTAGTTAGTAGTGTGTTTTGCGTTGTAGGAAATAAATGATATGCTTGTGTCAATATCTCCTCTCGATTGTAGCATAATAATCATGTATACCCTATGTACGCCATTTTTCAGAAGCTAGAAATCCTACTTTCGTGGAAGTTTCAAGGCAGCAGATTACAAAATTTAACTAAAGCCATTACGTCTTCAACGGGCCTGAATGGTCGAGTGGCTAGCGCTCTGGCGCTCGGTACAACAGGTTTCGGGTTCGGGTCCCGGCAGTGCCATGAATGTTTGTAGTAATTCGGAATTCACTTTAAGCCGTAGGTCCCGGTCTCATATGACTGTAAGAGCGTCACGGAGCAAAAGTCAGACTTCTACCTACGGGTGCTCCATCTCAACAGAAGCTGCCCCTTTCCCTCCCTCCATGAGTAGATCACTCATGGGATGCCCGTCCCGCACTGCAGGACATTGAGGATTAGTCACAAACACGTCTTCAATGACGAATACACGTCCTACCATAATCTGTTCTGGTTAACTTACAACATCACCGCTAAGTTGCAGTATTAAAGTTAGCTTAGCTACCACTTAATGATAAACATTCAAATTAAATGAAAAATTAAGTTATAAATAATGTTGACATAAAATATATACAAAAGTCTTAAGCGAATTTTCCACTTTTGTTTTTAAGCAAAAGTAAATTGAACTGATTTAAATATGTATATTTAACTAATAAACTTCTTTTTCTCTACAGATGCTGGCTTTCCACTGAAACAGGAACGATATGGGCTTTCATGGGACCCGTGGCCTGCATTTTATTGGTAATATATTTAAGAGTTCACAATAATAATAGAGAGTTTTTGCATAACGTTTTTTTTATCGTCCGGTATTTTTTTTCTCCCTAGCGCGCTTGCTCATAGGAAACATTGTACTATTGCTCCTGCATAAGTGTAATATTGCACTACTGCGCATGCGATTTGAAAGCATTTCTGGTAAACTTGTCTTAAATCGCATGCGCAGTAGTGCAATATTACAGTTATGCAGGAGCAATAGTACAATGTTTCCTATGAGCAAGCGCGCTAGGGAGAAAAAAAATACCGGACGATAAAAAAAACGTTATGCAAAAACTCTCTATTAATTAATGAATTCGTAATTTTGATTCAATAAAATATAATTTATTGAATCAATAACTCTCCATATGCATATTTTTTATATAAACTTACTTTTGTTTTGCCATTTATAAAACGAAATCAAAATAATTACTTCCGCAACTATGTCAATAAAAGATCACATCGCGTTCGTCTATTTAGCAATACTTAAGCGCTCTTCAAGTACTAGATAGAAGGAAGTACTGATTATATTTGACAAGTTGAATATCTCGGCATGGGGTCTGAATGGCCGAGTGGCTAGCGCTCTGGCGCTCGGTACCACAGGTTTCGGGCTCGAGTCCCGGCGGTGCCATGGATGTTTGGAGTGGTTCGGAATCCCCTTTAAACTGTAGGTCCCGGTCCTAATAGGATCTTAGAGCGTTGCGGGGGCATTGTTACTCCGCGTCCGTGGCTTATCTTCAAGTTACACGCGCCCCCTGGGTAATGCAAAGTGAGTACGTCTGTGCAGCGCTTGCCTTAAGGCATCCAAGACCAAGCTGTCTAAGTGTTTGCCAGCTGCATTAGAAAGGAAAAAAAAATATCTCGCCATTACTCTTGATAACAAGTAATATAAAAAAAAAATTTTTTTAAGTCAATACCTACTTTTTTTTCACTATGTTGTAGAAAAGTCCTTTATAAATAATTTTCATTCATTGTTTTAAGTTTATCTGGCGCCATCTATTGGTAGATACATGCAACTTAAATGTAAAAAAAAACTAAAATTAATTAATTCAATTTAATTACTGAATTAATATTTGAATAAACTGTATTAACATCCAGTGTCATCCACTACAAGTCCCAAAAAAAAATGTACTTGAACTGGAGTGGATGAATAAAAAGTGTTTTATGAATGATTGAAAATTTGAACAAGATATATATAGGGAGAGTGTGAGCTAATAGAAGGAATTGAAAAATCTCACTTATTCTCAGCATGCTAAAAACCTCCGAAATAAATTTAGTAAATCTCTCCGCATCTTCTATCCTCTAATTTGTAGAAACTCTAACCTTTCGCTACATGACAAAATGCTTATTTACATATATTACATGCGTCCTGTGATTACTTATGCAAATCCAGTTTGGGACTCTGCAGCATAAGGTAACGGAAATCATCCAAATGACAAAATCCTTCGGATGATCACCCACTCACCTTGGTACTTCAGGAATCAGGATATTAGACAATCGCTTAGCTTCTCAAACATTCGCCAATTTGTAATTAAAATTTCTACAATAATCTTCCTCACACTTGCAATTCGGTTTTAAATTCTCTCCCTAGGTTTGCTATTTCTTTGTTTAAAAATAGAAAAAGTCCGCGCACTGTTCTTAACATATAACCCGTGTTATTTCCCCTCATTCCGTCATCTGAAGTGACATTACTGGGGCCTGAATGGCCGAGTGTCTAGCGCTCTGGCGCCACAGGTTTCGGGTTCGAGTCCTGGCGGGGCCATAAATGTTTGTAGTGGTTCGGAATCCACTTTAAACCGCAGGTACTGATCTTCTATGACTGTAAGAGCGTCACGGAGCAGAAGTCGGACTTCTACCTACGGGTGCTCCATCAGAGCAGAAGCTGCATCCCTCTTCCCTCCTTCCATGAGGGACACGACGACAACAAGTGCCATTACTGCAAGACCCTCCGGATGCTGCTGCTCCTTCTAATGTTATAGTTTCTACTCATTCAATTCCTTCTATTAGCTCACGCTCTCCCTACATATATCTTGTTCAAATTTTCAATCGTTCATAAAACACTTTTCATTCATCCACTCACTTTCAAATACATTTTTTTTTTGAACTTGTAGTGGATGACACTGGATGTTAATACAGTTTTTTTTCAAATATTAATTCAGTAATTAAATTTAATTCATTAATTTTAGTTTTCTTAGATTTAAGTTGCATGTATCTACCAACAGATGGCGCCAGATAAACTTAAAAAAATGAATGAAAATTATTTATAAAGAACTTTCTGCAATAGAGTGAAAAAAAAAGTAGGAATTGACTTTAATTTTTTTTTTTTTTTATATTACTTGTTTTTATATATGAAATGAGAAGAAACTATAACATTAGAAGTATTGCATTTTACTTTTAAATTTTTATGGAATTACATTTTATTTTTAAAGTCTTCAAAAAGTCAGTCATTTTTTTTTCTCTCTCTTTCTTTATACTATTACCTTTCTCTTTTATTTTGTATTAATTTTATATTTCTAGATATAAAATATGTGGCACAAAATTTCAATAGGCATTGACCTAAATCAGCGCTTCTCCAACATCAAGATAAAAGTACATGGTTGCTTAAATCACTCAGAACTTCTGGTTATATTTGCTACAAATTTTTTGAAAAATATATAATTACTTTTTCTCTGCCTAAAATCATGACAACTGAAATTTATTTCGAAATTATGAATAGAAAGATAAAAAAAAAAAAAATAAAAAAACATCATTTGACAGTTTAGCACGTGTCTTTCCCATTAACGAAGCTTAATAAGGTTTTCTTTTCCTTGAATGAAATACACCTTTCAATAATTTCATTTTTAATTTTTGATTTGACCTTCCCGAGTTAAAAGCTCATAAATTCATTAGAAATTTTTTTAAAAATGCTTCCTAAGTAACATAATTATATCCATACATTTCTCTCCGAAGTAAATTTCAACTTTCACATAAACACGTTTATCAAGGTCATAATAATTTAAGTAAAATGAAACGGGAAAATAACGCTTTATTTAAGTTGGTTTTGTTGATAGTTTAATGCAGTCATTAAAGATCTACAGTTGTTGCTGTTTTTCTGTGCGCTTGCGCGTTTATTTATCATTTTCGATGCAACAGAAAGATTCAAATGTTAAAATAAGGCAATTTGTTCACAAAATTTCTACTAAATTCTATAATGATATGCGAAACATCCATAACCCCGTATTAAATATCCTACAAAATTAGGATTATGATATTTCTTCCCGCAAACATAGCAAAAGACCTCGCACTGTTCTAAATATTTTAAATTAATTCCTTACAACTGCTTAGATGAAAAAAGTTCGAATCTCTCCTAATTTGACCTTTGCTCATTCTGTTTTATTTGTTTGATTACATGCAACTGATTTCATCAACATCTACACTTTTCAAATTTTGTTATTTTTCATTTTATAATTTTATTAAATAAATAATTCTTTTTTTAAAAAAAAGGGCATTTAATTTTCCATTTTTCTAATTTACTCAAAGGGCATAAGACCACCGCTATGTTTCAACATTTTACAATAAAGGAGCTAGAGGACGCCAAGGATCTCCGTATTAATCTAAAATAAGACAGAATGTGAAACATTTCGTATCTACCTCTAAGTTTGGGCATCTAGTACTCCATCGAATTTCGAGATCATACAAAGACTTAAAAATAAAATCCTACGTATGATTACAAATTCGCCTTGGTTTTTCCAAAATGAGGATATCGGACATGCTCTTTCCCTCCCAAGTTTTAAACAATTTGTTTACGAAATTGCATATAAAATTTTTATAACTCCATTCCAAATATTAATAATTTTATTTTGAATGATCTCGGCAACTATGATGATGACATTTCTGATTTCAAAAATCGTAAAAGACCTCGCGCTGTCTTGAATATTATCCATTAACGTTTTGATATCCTCCTTTCCGAATGACCATGCAATTTCTCCACTGAGTCACAATTTCACCTCTTCAATTGTTTTTGGTTTTTATTGTTTATTTTTTATTACCTTTTATTTTTTTCCCCCTTTTTAAACATTTAGTCCTTACTTAAAAATTAATAATAACAATATAAAAAAATTACATATATACATAATTTTCGTTTACTAATTAAAAAAATTAATTCATCTACTACTATTTGCAATTTCTTGCATACTAAAACGAAATTTCGTGCTTTCCGTAAACTCTGCCCTCTTATTACTCAACTATGACTTCTTTTATATACTGACCTTCTTCGTCCTATCTTCACCGCGGTTATCTACCCGCCCGTTGGTACCACAGGCTTCAGGTTCAAATCCTGGCTGTGGCATGAATGTTTTTTAGTGATTCGGAATCCATTTTAAAACTGTAGATCCCCGTTTAATTAGCCTAAAGTGTGTGGAAAATGACCGTAGAGTGACAAACCAAACCAAACCTCAGATCCATCCTTCTTATGTGATTATAATAGGGCAATTTGGCTGACGAATATTTACAAAATAGTAATAATATTAATATTTATGTGGTTATAATAGGACAATTTAGTTGCCGAATATTTACAAAAAACAATTAAGGTTTCTGGTGGATATAACTCATTCACCCACATCATTTTGAGGAAAAAAATATGCTTAGTGAAGGGTTAAAATATTAAACCAGAAGTAATCGAACCTTCAAACCTAGTGTTCACTATCACTGGACTACAGATAGGATATTTTTTTATGCGAGAAGCATTAATTATACGTCCTTGATAGAAAAAATTTGAATTAATACACATCTATGGCTGTACCAGCTGTTGAGTGGAAAAACAGAAACGGACGAACTATTAGGAACGAACTAACCGATTAATTGTTAGGGGTGTTAGTTAGTCTTACGTAGCGCAATACAAATCTAATATTTCTTTTTAACATGTAATTTAACTTTTTATTTGTCAAAAATTAAATTTATTCATTTTATTTAAAATTCTTCTGAAATTACCTATTCCTCCTATTACACCTCTGTTTGGAATCCGTCTGAAGTTTACCAATTGCCCTTTTCCATGCGATAACTCATAGGACTAATGCGAGAAGTATGAAGTACATTTTCGATATTTTTGTGTTCTTGATAGGGAAAAACTCTGTTTTTCCTATTAAATTAAAAAGTTGCTAACGAAAAAAAAAAATTATAAGATACTAATATTTTTTATTCTGTGTGAACATGATGCTGTCCTTGTTAGAGGTCCGAGTCGTCTCTAAAAAAGTGAAACTATAAAATAACTTATACACTTATATATTCTTTTATTATTTAAAAAAAGATTAATCTCCTCGCGTAACACGAGAAACTTTTATTTAAAATAAACATTTTCACGTGATTTTATTCGTGTATGTTTTCAAAACTGACATGAAATATGTGTTGCTATACCTAACGATTGATCTCCATCAAGTCACGTGCTCTGTAGTTCATTTTGAATGGTCTGGCCTTCGAAACATAAACAGATTATCGTTTAAATATCCTCAAAATAGTGTATAATGATTAGTTTATTCTACCATGCTTCCTACTTTGCAGACAGGAGTTAGGCCCCTGCGGGGCCAAGGAATTCCGAAAATTACAAACTGACTGATGATTAGTTTATGTTTATTAAAGTTAATGTAATCATCACTTAACAGAGTTCTCTGTCTGCATTGGATAGTGCTTCTTGTCAGGGCCGGATTTAGATGAAAAGAGGCCCTAGGCTATTCCACTTATGAGGCCTTTTCACCTCCCATTTTTAAGTTTGTAAATCACACGAGAGATAATAAAATACATCATTACTGTGATATATATCAATATGTTAAATGAAACATGTTGTGATTGGTACTAATCTTTATAAACAATGTGGCAAGGATAATAAATAAAAAAAAAAAGTCGAGAACACTTATTTGGACATTTATTCTCGGCACCCTATATAGTACTTGTAACAATAACTAATCAAACATAACGCACAACATTTACAAAGATACAAAATTCAAATAATAAAAATCTTTGTCCACGAAAATAAAATATGCAATAAAAATTATCCTATTTTCTATCAAATTAAATAAAATATATTCACTACATTGAAGATTCAATTCAGATAAATTTATTTCGTAATAATTCGTATTTAAAGTTTAAGTATGAATTATTATGAATTTTAAATTTTAAACTAAACCAAAAATGGATCTTTATTCAAACAAAATCCAGATCGCAAAAAAGAAAATATCAAATTGTATATCATAATAAATTTTATGTTAATAGTTATTTTATTTAAGAACTGATTCAATCCAAATACACATTTAAAACGAAATAGTAGATTAGAAGAATTTCTTTCTAAACTTTTTCACACAGAATTCTTCTATAAGTTCATCGAAATCTATTTTTCTGAAGGTTTCATTTTCGATGCACAAAATACTTAATGAAGACAACCTCGTCTGGGTCATTGTGCTTCTCAATTGATTTTTGATATTTTTAAGTCTTGAAAATGACCTTTCCCCAGTACAATTAGTGACTATTAAACTGAGAAACAGCCTTAAGATTGATCCCACATTGGGGAAGGCAACTTGAATATTCTTTTTATATATTATTTGATACAAGTCTGTATCCGACAATGTGGAATTTTCTGAAGGCTTATGCGTTTCTCGCATATGTGTCGAAATGAAATTGGTCTTCAGTAAGATTTTGGTTTACATCTTCTGGGTATTCTTGCATTAACAGCTCAACACCTCTTTGAAGTACTACCTTTGATAATGTAAGATCGGCAAGAAAAGAAAATATTTTCACTACATCATCATAAACAGAAGCTCTTCTTCCTAAATTTGATTCTAGTTTATCTAATATAAGAATAAATTATTTGTATCTACCAGCCATATTGGATGCATTATCATAAGACTGTCCTCTGCATTTTCTGAAATCAATAATACGAATATCAATCAAGTAATACGAATATAACCGAACGTCGGGATATCAATAAGTTTGTTCCAATCTACATCAATCTGCACTCTATTTATGCAAGAACAAACCAGAACTCAGTAGCATAAGGCACGTCAATATTTGCCATAATCAGTGAATGTATGAACTATACTTTGGTGCAATCTAGTCTATACAAACGAACAGACCCAATGAGCCGAACGCGTTGATCTTAACCAATGCATTTTTATGTTTGTTTATAAGTCATATGTGTAGAATGTCTCCTTATTTTCGATTTAGTGTTTACTATTTTTAGAATAGTGTAATTCTAATTTTGCTAACAATTTAAATGTAGGCCCCTCTTGATCTTGAGGCCATAGGCTGAAGCCTAGTTAGCCTATAGGAAAATCGAAGCAATTGTTCTAACACTGCTTCCTGTAGTATTAGAACAATTGCTTCCTCATAAAGTTCTAGAGTTATTCAATGTTATATTCCTGTCACTATTGTATTTCATAGTTCTTGTGGGGGTTCTGCACTTTAGGGTTCCGATTTCGCCAAGTTTTTTTCCGTGCCAAATGGAATCGACAAAACCGTAGTGGTTTGTTTGTTTAGGAGGTGAGTTGTTTGTTTAGTTGAATTAAGTATTTTGTAACCTGAGCGGCCTTTTGTTGGCGAAAACTGCAAGGGGAAAAAAACGTCAAATAGACAAGAAAAACCTTAAATTAAAGAATTTCTATTCTTGTAGTATTCTGACCAGTTGCTTCTTCATAAAGTTCTAGAGTTATTACATATTGTTATATTCCTGTCACTATTGTATTTCATAGTTATCGTGGGAATTCTGCACTTTAGGATTCCGATTTCGTCAAGTCTCTTTTCCACGCCAAATGGAATTGCCAAAACCCCGCGGTCTGTTTCGTTAGGAGGGAAGTTATTTGTTTAATTCATTACAACTGTTACTGTTATTACTACTTCTCTGATAAAGTATTTTGTAACCGCAAGGAAAAAATTGCAAAATAAACAAAAATGAATTCTAAATTGCAGAATTCTCGTTCTTGTAATATTCCGATCAATTGAAATTCGTTAAAGAATTTTAGTTTTTTGTAGTTTATTTTTCTTTCTTTCTTACAGTTGAACACAGCTGCACTGCTACTAGCTCAGTGGAAAGCCAGCAATATCTCCATAAAAGATGACAACATTGCTCTTTTCAAGTAAGCCAGTGCTATTCATTAAAAAGGAAAAAAAAATTCTATATCAAATTGGCATTTTGAAATTAAGGAATTATCTTCTGTGCAGGAGGTGGCTCAGAGTAACCTTCATACTGTTCCCGGTGCTGGGAATAACGTGGATATTTGGATTTCTATACGTGGGGAAGCACTTTGAAGTAGCTGGATACATTTTTGCCATCCTAAACTCGCTGCAGGTAATCATTCTGCTAAATTTCTTTATTATTATTCTGTAGAAAAGTAATATTCGTTGTACTTGATTCCTAGTAATAAAACCATTTTATTATTCCTGCTTAACTTTATTTAATGCCCTATTGGAGGTTAAAATAAATAGCCCACGTTGTTAAAAGTCTGATGAAAGTTTTGTGGATAAAGGTGAATTTCTGATATTAGAGAGTTTTTGCATACCGTATTTTGGACGTCCGTTAGCTTTTTCTCCCTAGCGCGCATGCTCATAAAAATGCGCATGCGTATATGTAATAATGTTTCCTATGAGCATGCGCGCTACGGAGAAAAAGCTAACGGACGTCCAAAATACGGTATGCAAAAACTCTCGGTACTTACGTACTAACGGTACCTTGGCGACAGACTTGGCGTTTTTAAGTGTCGCCAATGGAACCCCTGCAGATTTGGCAGTTTTTCAGTGGCGGCAATACAGTAACCCCTGTAGATTTGGCGGTTTTTCAGTGGCGGCAATACAGTAACCCCTGCAGATTTGGCGCTTTTTAAGTGGCGGCAATCTTAACGGCTGTAGATTGCTGAGTTTCGACGCCATATTGTTGTGATACGAAAATGCGTATTTGGATTTCCCAGAAACGGAGCACGTTGCAATTTTATTTTTCCAGAAGCGAAATATTTCACCAAAACAACGAAAATGTCCCAATTCCCATGACATGAAACTTTATTTTGGTGAACGTAAGTTTTGGAAATGCAATTTCAGTCAGTGTGCTCATCGTGTGGGATTCCGAAAAGACAACTGGTTTGAAGGAAGCAGAATTCCATTTCGTACAGCTTTGAGATTCATATACTGCTGGTGCGAGGAGTTGACGTCGATTAAATTTTGTGAAAAGCAACTTGATATATCGGATAAAATTTTTATCGATTGGAACAATTACATGCGTGAATTATGTGTCTTGGATATGGTGAATAAACCAAAAAAAAAGGTAGGTGGACCAGATTGCATTGTGGAAATTGATGAAAGTTTGTTTACTAAACGTAAAAGTCGTTGTGGTCGGCATTTTTAAATCGTTTTGATTTTAAATGAAGTTTTTTTTATATATTTTATTGTTTTGATTTTAAATGAAGTGTTTTATATATCTTATTGTTTTGAATAAAAATATTTTGAAAACGTTTTGATTGTTTTTTAAGTGTGGATTGGCGCCACTTAAAAACCGCCAAATCTGTAGCGGCGGTTGGCGCGTTTTCACAAATTGTCGCCAAGGTACCGTTAGTACGTAAGTACCAAACTCTCTAATATGTAAAGCAACTGATCCAAATCACCGTACAATAAAGCAAGTTCGTTCGTGTGTTAAAACATGTGTTCCTAGTTTCCTTTCGTTCGCGTGTTAAAGCATATGTTGTTTCATTTCAGGGCTTTTGCATCTTTATATGTCATTGTATAATGGATAAGCAAGCAAGAAACCTGGTGCTTAAATCATTTAAAAAAGTGAGTTTTTAAAATATTTTCTCGTTTTGTTGACAGTCTTAACAATATTATTTTTAACACAATTAACAAAGATTTTCAAATTTACCTCATTTACAGTTCTTTTGAAAATAGTTGATTAACAGAGAAAGTTTTTTTTTTTTTTTTTTTTTTTTTGAAGAATTAGTGTGCTTGTCGGGTAACAGAGGATAACTGGGTGTGGTTGGATTGAAATACTTGAGACACTGGTTGGAGAACTCAGTTTTATTTACACAAGCACAAACACCAGACATATACAATTAGAGGCACACACAATATTTAACGACATATAATTATTATAGATTCATGGAAGAATTCCAATTATGAGCCAAAAATGAAGATACCCAGGTAAGCGCAAGGTGCGCGAAATATATTTCCTCTCCGGGTCACAGTCTGCAGGCCAACAAATACGCAAGTTTGCGTTAAATATATTTCTTCTTGAGATGAGAGACTGTAAACTAAACGTTTTCAACAGAAGCGCATAACTACGCCTTATTTCCTTTCGAGTGAGGAGGCCTGATGGCCAATTGAATAGCGCTCTGATCTTTGGTACCGCAGGCTCTGGGTTCGAATCTTGGGGGATGGCTTGGGTATGTGTTAGTGGTTCGGAATCCACGTTAAACAGTAGGTCCCGGTCTAATTAGCCTAATATGTGAAAAAAAGGGACGTAGAGCGACAAACCAAACCTCTCGGGTGAGAGTCTCGTGGCCTGCTAACCATTTATCTTGAACGCCACAGGGGGCTCTCTTGCCAGTGCGCAGGAGGATGCACGGTTACAGAATTCATTAAAATTGTGGACTGTTCTTTTTTCACTATATTTTCCAGTTTTTTTTTTTTTTCGTTTAGAAATTTCTAATTTTTAATTTCATTAAAATTTTGGATTGTTTCCTTACGAGTCACTTGTTTTGCATTTATATGTGCATTAAACATTTCAGCAGAAAAAAAATCTTTTTTTATGACTTGTAAAGCACAAAATTACTTCCCTCCCTTCCCCCCGGTGAAAGCGTAAATAAGATATTGGTTTGTTTTGTCGCTCTACAATCATCTGTAGCATATGAGAGCTAAACAAACCGGGACCTACAGTTTAAAGCGGATTCCGAACCACTCACAAACATCAATGCCACCGCCAGGATTCGAACCTGAAGTCTGGGATTCCAAAGGCCAGAGTGCTAGCCACTCGTAAATAAGACAAAAAAAAAAAACCAGTAAAACTATTCGTACATGTTTCATTTATTAAGCAATATAGCGTAACGTTATTTTGCAGGAAAACACACAAAATGCAAGTTATAACCGATTGACGGTCAAGTTCGTCGACAGGTCTTATCAACCAAGTACATGTAGGCGAACATTGTCGGTGAGTTTAGTTTACATAATAGAGAATATGCCACTATAAATAGCTGCAGCATTTTCTAGCATTCCGAATGTTGATATCCAGAGCAAATATTACACATGTTTACATATTATGTGCAAATTGTATTAGTTTAAGGTCCTCAAAAATCATTCATTAAGTTAGTAAATTATCATAAAATATTTGACTTCAGCGCTAGTCTTAATTAACTTTAACTAATACATGCAATATGTGAGGGTAATGATTTGTTGAGAGTCGCCATAAATGAGTGTAACATTTTCTAACTTCCAAAAGATGATATCCATAGTAAATAATACACATAACTATGTATACATATTACGTTCCCCGTGGTCCAGGTTAGAATAGCCCCACTGCAGCCCATGCATGTCGTGTAATAGGCACTAAAATGGGTACCCAGTG
This sequence comes from Caerostris darwini, assembly GCA_021605075.1. NCBI lineage: Eukaryota > Metazoa > Arthropoda > Arachnida > Araneae > Araneidae > Caerostris > Caerostris darwini. The sequence goes on from BPLQ01000159.1 coordinate 67,172, forward strand.
CCTGAGGGTATAACCGGATGGGATAAGGTCCGACTTCTCCCTTTATGTACCCCAAGTCTTTGTGCCACGAGGTCCAGTAGAAAATGAAGTTGCATTTTTTATCCTTTATCATGACTCGTCGGTATAAGAATGTTGAAGTCCTGGAGCGGTTTTTCATTGTTTGAGTACTTGGAGTAGATGTTGCTGTCGACCAAGTTGGATAGGAAACAACGCATATTATGTTGCTTTTTTTCTAATGTAGCTGGCAAATACTTAGACAGCTTGGTCTTGGAGTCCCTAAGGCAAGCGCTGCACAGACGTTACTCACTTTGCATTACCCAGGGGGCGCGTGTAACTTGAAGATAAGCCACGGACGCGGAGTAACAATGCCCCCGCAACGCTCTACGATATATTAGGACCGGGACCTATGGTTTAAAGTGGATTCCGAACCACTACAAACACCCATGGCACCGCCGGGATTCGAACCCGAAACCTGTGGTACCGAGCGCCAGCCATTCAGGCTCCACACATATTATGTATGCAATGAATTCTTTGTAGAGGATACAACTCAGGTTGCCCCTTCTGCCACACCTCTAACATTTAACAACAAAAACATTTTATTTCACCAGATCAGCCTTTTCAGCACGGAAAGCTATTAATACGTCAACGAAAATCTTCATCTACCACCCTCCTACCGGAATCCATCCCCTTAATGTGTTCCATTTTCTAAGTCTACTTTATGTATTAGGAAGAATTGAATAGATAATGTTGTTACTAATCCGCCTGGTGCAGGAACGCCTACGCAGACCCCGTTGCAGGCGACTGATAATATGCAGCTTCACTTTAGCGAAGAACCACGAAGACTGACTAAACCTCTAGGCAACGCTCTATGATCATATTAGACTGAGACCAACGGTTTAAAGTGGATTCCGAAGTATTACAAACATCCATGGCACAGCCGGGACTCGAACCCGAAACCTGTGGCACCAAGCGCTAGACACTCGGCCATTAAGGCCCTGAATAGATAATTCTTTCTGTATGCGGTTATTCACCCTGGTTTAATCGGGGCTGAATGGCCGAGTGGCTAGCGCTCGGTACTACAGGTTTCGGGTTCGAGTCCTTGCGGTGTCATGAATGTTTGTTTGTGGTTCAGAATCCACTTTAAACTCTAGGTCCCGGTCTGTATAGCCTAAAGTGTGCACAAGATGACCGTAGAGCGACAAACCAAA